>CM040244.1:51876591-51935454 GCA_022545495.1 Chrysanthemum lavandulifolium
GTAAAAGAGATGAGAAGCTGATTTTGCCTACCTATTGATGATAACAATAGTGTTGCACTTGATGTCATTTTTGTATGATCACAACCCTTTCTGTTAGCCCGAGCTTCATTCAATATAGTATGTGGCTTATGGCAAGGTACACGCATGAATCTGATGTATCTTTCTTTACTAGCTAAAATACACGTGAAATTCACGGGTATTTTAAAGAGTGGCAAAAAAGAAAAAGAACAAAGATAACGATTTGTATATTTTACAATTAATCGTTAGAAATTAACATGTTGACTTGTATATATAAACACAGTTAATTGGGAAAAAGAAACTTTATGCAAATGAACATATGTTTAATCAAACAAAATAGCCAAATAACCAAACAGGAACAAAAAGATGATAACACGTATTGTAGCGTTTGGTATTCTACTTGTAGCTAAAAGAACCATGAATTTCCAATAAAGTTGATGTTTATATATAACGCAATAAGCTGCAAGAATGATACAACTACCTACTGTAGATATGCTACTTCTGGTTCTACCAAAGGTAGAAAAAGACCTCCGGCCTTGAAAGGAGTAAGGATCAAACCCTTGACCTTTGTCTCCACTTGATCCAAGCCTTGCTTTTATAAGGAAATATGAAATTGTGGATAGTAATAATATGTGGAAGAAAAATAGATGTGTTTGTAAATACATGAATAGAAAACAATTTGGAACGGCAATATTATTATCAGTTCAAATTGGTTGAAAGTTGCTCAACTTACGTTTATATTTCTCTTGTTCCTCCTTTGGTGATTTGTGGGTTCCGGATACAACAATCAGAAAAGACAAAGATCCCGTATTTTCGAAAGGGATGTTAACATCAGACCCTGATACATACTACTAGTTAAGTTAGTGGCTAAAACAAAGAAACATGAATTTAATTATTGGGTATGTACGTACTCTTGGAGATGAGGTTTTTAGTGTTTTTATTTAATGGAACATCATCCACATCCTTGCCGTAGCTTAATAACAATTTCAAGTCAATATCCTGCGCAAGCATCAGCAGTAACAAATCACTAATTAAAATTAAAACCAAGCTAGCTAAAAAAACAATCAATAAATTACACTGACCAAGTGACGTTTGAAGGCAGCGATAGACTCTTTCGCAAACTCGACAGCGTAATCCATAATCTTTTGCTTAACCGTCAATTTAGAAAGTTTAAGATTATCACTAAGTTCGTTAAGTAGGTTGATAATCTTGGTTCTGGAGTTATCAACAAGAGTGGATACATCACGTAGTCTTATGTCCCTCATGTCGACAAGGGAATCTTTGAGTTCACATAAAGACCAAATGATGCAGTTGATGTTATAACAAACAGGGTCTACCAGGCGACGTTCCTCTTTCACCAATTCATCCGAAACATTCCCTATGAAAGCATACAAACTTAGGTACCTATCTGCTTCTTCGTTACATATCGCTATTCTAGTATCTCTAGACATTTTCTTCTTAGGGTTAGGGTTTCACTTGCAATTACAAGAATAAGAAATTTCTTGGATATATAGATTTATCATTGTTGGGGCTAAGGATCCCGTTTATCACACATTTACATTTATTATCCCTCCCTCTTGCTTTTTTACCCTCAAGTCACGTTTTCAGTGACAATAAATAAAGTTCTTTAGAAAATCATTTATGGGTCACGTTACCACGGCCCATGTTGAAATATACAAAAAAGTTACCCAATCTGACACCTTTTGTTCGTCTAATCCATGAGGGCCACATAAAATCAAATTAGGTGAAGCCCTCACTTTATAGGAGGTTGAGATAGTCACTTCGGAGTTGTTTGCACAATTGAACTTGATATAATCACATATTGGCAAACACTTGAGGATAGTTGTCGGGATCCCGATCCCGATCTTGGGATCTTCACGATTTTACGACGATCGCAAAGAAAACGATCCGGATCCTACATGGGATCTTTGCAAGCTTAAGATCTTATAGGATCCCGATCTTGACCATACGATCTTAAGATCTAATCCGATCCGATCTTACTTTTCTCGGATTACAAACTAAAAAACTACAAATTTATGGGTTATTTTTTCGTAGAATTCAAAAAACAAAATGTTAATATTTTTAAACATTTTATAATCATAAATTAGGTTAACATTTGTATGAAACATTCATAGTATTTTGTGGTTTTAATGAATTAGAATTTGTAGATTTGTATAAAATTACATAAACTATTAAGAAATAACGTAAGAGAAGGATCTTAAGATCCCGATCCGATCTTACGATCACGATCTTGCAAAGACGAAAACGATCCTGGGTAGGATCCCGATCTTGACAACCTTGCACTTGAGAGTTTTATAACGTAAGGAAATGTAAAGACAATGAAAAATGATGTTTGGTTTCTTACTATCTCTTAAAGGCCCGGGTACAATAGCAGTTGGCTTGAGCCATGCCTTCGTCACGAGCCTTTAGCACCACCGTGTAATATTTATTATTTATTTTTATTTTGGTGGGTTTCTTTCTTTTTGTTTGTGTTTGTTGTGTTTGTGTTTGTGATATGTTTATGTTTATGTTTGTGTGATACTGTTATGTTTCTTTTTTTTTTTTTTTTTTTTTTTGTGTTTTGCGGGTGGGCTCAAGGAAGAAGACGAGCCTTTGGTCGTGTTTATTTTCATTTTATTTTATTATTTTTGTGTTTATAACCTTGTAATATTATAGTTTACATTATTAATCTATGGTCCTTTGTTCTTTGCAAATATAAATTTTATGTCTTATTTTTCTTTTATGTTTATTTCTTAATTTTAATGTACTATTTTTACGTAATGTGTTTTTTATTAATGAAAGTTATTTTTAGTTAAATAGTTTTATTAAATAAAGGAAAAAAAATAAATATATATATGCATCATGACACAAAAAAACTGGTGTTATGTTAGGGAGGGGTTTTGGTGTCACAGCCAAAACTGGTGCCATGAAGAAAAAATGCTAAGGTGGCATCACTTTTCTCATGGCACCACCCTTTGACACCAAATGATACCTAGCGCCCTTAGAAAATAGAGTAAAATACATAATTGGTCCTTATGGTTTGTCGAATCTTGCAGAAAATGTCCTTGTGTTTTTTTTTACGGGTCATGTCTTCGTGGTATGCAAAAGTTACGGGTTTGGTCCTTTGACGGGTCATGCTATTAGTTGACCGTTAACTTGGCAAACCACAAGACGATTATGAAACTAACAAAAAAAAAAAAAAAAAAAAAGCATTTAAAAAACGTTTACAAAAATATTTATTACACTTAAATTGGTCTTATGTATAATGTGAGGGCCCAAGAGATTTTTTTTTTTTTAATTATTATACTTAAATTTTGGGCTTATGTACAACATGAGAGCCTAAATTTTTTTTTATTAAACTTAAAAAAAAGGTTTATTATACTTAAATTTTTTGCTTAAAAATTTAAGTATAATAAACTTTTTAAAAAATGAAAAATAAAAAAATTAGGCACTCACAACGTGAGGGCTTAAATTTTTAATGCGTATTTTGTACGATTTTTGTACATTTTCATCAATTTTTATACGTTTTCGTCTCTTTTATAAGTTTTTATACGTTTTTTTTATTAAATATATTTTTAAGTATTAACTAAAAATTTTAAGCGTATAAAAAAAACTTTTTTTAATGCGTATAAATTTATTTTAAACGTATAAAAGCTGTTTAATAAATTTTTTAAGCCCTCACATTATAAATAAGCCAAATTTAAGTATAATAATTTTTTTTAAATGTTCTTTCTTTAAAGTAGCTTTTTTTTTTTTTTTTTTTTTTTTTTTTTTGTGTTAGTTACATAAATCGTCCTTGTGGTTTGCCAAGTTAACGGTCAACTAATAGCATGACCCGTCAAATGACCAAACCCATAACTTTTGCATACCACGAGGACATGACCCGTCAAAAAAAATACAAGAACGTTTTCTGCAAGATCCGACAAACCACAAGGACCAATTATGTAATTAACTCTAGAAAATAAGTAATACTTCATTAGCCACCAAAAGGGTATTGAAAATCTATTACCAAGTTACACATTATTCTTTTTTTCCCACCATCCCACTCCAAAATTCATGCCGGTCTATTTTCGTTATTAAAATGATAACATATTTATATAATAAGAGAAAAATGTTTCGTAACAAATCCATCCTTTTATTGACCAATATAAGAGCTTAGTTGCAAAATCGAACCCTTCTATTAGCTAATAAAAATCAAAATTGAATTACTTTGGTCAAAATTAAATAGGGGCACCCTTATAAGGGTGAGTGTCAGTACGTTATAAGGGCGCCCTTATTCATTATCTATTTGGGGGTTCTCCTTCCATATTATAACCTACGGGATGTGGACAATCTATCATTGGAATGGTATATCGAGAACTTGGTTGAAGACCTTGTAATTGCAATAACAGCAAAAAGAGAGCATGATGCTCTAGTGTACCTAGGGTCCTTTATGAGGAAACACCGAAAACATAATAAGTTGTAGTACTTGACGGGGCATCAACCGTTTGTTATGTATCCCGACGTCCATATTTAGCGAAGGTTTGTGACACCATATATATACGGCGGAATATTTTGCGAATTTAGCTTTATTGTAAGTAGATCATGTGGCCACTTTCAAGTGAAAATATCTTATTTCATATTGACATCATATTAGAGAAAATAAACATGGATGGACTACAAATGCTGGGAAAAAAGATAATAACATATCATGAAAGTGTGATAATATAGCTTTGAACCAACTGTTAAGCATTTAAATATAGGGCTAATGACTTGTAAATTTGTCAAATTTGTCACTTTTTGTTGTTGTGTATAGTCATCATTATTTGTTTTTTATTAAAACACAAACCAATGAAATTTCGTCTTTTCTATGTACTCGGTGACCTAATAAACTTGCTAGTCCTACATAGACACGGTTATTTCCAAATATATATATGATTTTTTTCTTTTCCTTTTTTTCTTTCTTTTAATAAACCAACCCTTTCCCCCATATCTTTTTCCGAGAACATCATCTCCTTTCTCACAACCCAGTAACCCACCACCACACTACTCCTTCCATTTCATCATCATCATCACCTTCAAAATCATAATTCAAACAAAAATCCATAATCAAAATCGAGATCCAAATTGAAGCCTTATCAATATATAATTTTTAGACTTAAACATAAAATCTCAATTGGTTCCTTTCTACATAAAACAAAATAAAAACAATACATCATTATCCAGATCTACCGAAATACCAACGCCCGTTTAGTGTCAAATACTTCAAAGATAAAACCATTTTTCCTTTGTTTTTTCTCTAGCGATTCAAACCCAAAATTGAAACCCGAAATCACAACCCACCCATCATCATCATCACGTAATTCCCCATAAAAGACCCATCATCGTTTTAGGGGTTTGGTTTGGTTTGAAATTCGTTTTAGGGGCTTGGTTCTGATTTCAATTTTGACTTAGGGCTTGGGTTTGAATTTCGATTTTGATTTAGTGTTTAAATTTGAATTTGATTTGGGGTTTCAATTTTGCTTTGGTCTTTTATTTGGATCTCGATTTTAATTTAGGGTTTCAGCTTGAATGTATATTTAATTATGGGTTTCAGTTTGAATTATGATTTTGAAGATAAAGATGAACATGGAGGAGGTGTGGTGGGTTGCGAGAAAGAAGATGGTGTTTTTGATCTTTGAAGTTGTTGAACAAGTTCGGGGTAAAGTTAAGGAAAAAAAACTGACAATCAGAACGAATGTTTTACAAGGGTTGTTTAACCAGTGGTTGCATTTGGTTTCTTACTTCATTTATGTAACTAAAAGGATTAATTTACACTTTACAAGTTTCCAGGTGTTGATCTCTTTCTGTACCGTGCAAGTTCTATAATTCTTTTATATGAAAGAAACACAAAAAAAATCTTGAACAAGTTTTTTGTACGTTTTAATCCGTTTTTTGTACGTTTTATCTATTTTTGTACGTTTTTATCAAATTTTTTATTTTTTATACATTTTTATCCGTTTTTGTATGTTTTGTCCATTTTTGTACATTTTTGTGCATACAAAACGGATAAAAACGTACCAAAAAATGGATAAAAAAGATACAAAAATGGAAAAAAACCTAAAAATGGATTAAAACGTGTACGAAAACAGATTAAAACATACCAAAACAGATACAACGTACAAAAATGGGATAAAAACTTACAAAATAGATAAAAACGTACAAAAATGAAAAAATATACAAATACCGATAAAACGTACAAAAATGGATAAAACTTATAAAAATGGGATAAAAACGGACATAAACGGAGAAAAACGTACAAAAACAGATAAAACATATTAAAAAAGCAGATAAAGCGTACAAAGCCGGATAAAAACAAACAAAAGCGGATAAGCGTCACGAAAAGGATAAAAATGTATGAAAACATGATAAAAACATACAAACGGATAAAACTATTGGTCCGATATTTTTGTGAAGCCATGAAACGTATGAACAACAGTTTGAGCAAATGATAATAACTAAGGAACATTAGAAATGAGAGCATGTTTAGACAATCTTGAGCTGCTACTACTAATAATACTCATTGGTACATTACAACTGTATCAGTCTCACTTAAAGGTTAAGGTGAAGGCTTTACGAAGGATAGTTGTGGAATCCTATCCCTGGTAATGACCAGGGCCGGTCCTGAGTTTTTTGTTGCCCTGGGCTAGATGATTGAAAAATGCCCCTACCGGGCAGGTCCTAAGTTTTTTCCGCGCAAGTCGTGAGTTTTTTACGACGTGTGCGAGATGACTGAAAATGCATTGCTAAAGATTTGCAAACAAACAAGATATTATCTTCTAAAGGTTCAACTTGCGAACAAAACCCGAAACTTGGACAATTATTCAACATGTTTTTTTATATAACGAGCTATTAACATTTAACATCATGTTTTATTTTCTTACTGCAACGTAACATAATATATTATTGTGATTGAAGGGGTGTTTCAAAAATTAAGTGGTGTGAAGAAGTATTTATGTTAGCTTTTTAATCAAGAGGGAGAAGTTTTTATAGTTATACCAATAAGATGAAACAAAAGTTTTAGTCCACTCAATAAATGAAGAAAAAAAGAAAAGAAAACACCCATAAATTTCTATAGACATTATCGATATAGAGAACACAAATGGTATTGATTATCATATCAGTTAGAAAAAAAAAAGAAAAAAGAAAAGAAAAGAAAAAACATTAATTATCAATTTTGTAGATATATCAATCCGCAAATCTCATTTATGGGTTAAAAATTAGCTCATTCAAAATACAGCAAAGATGATGAGTTGAGATACAATAATAATAATAATAAATTAAATGTAATAAGAAATTTAAAGATTTGTTTCGCATATTCCTATGTTGACGCAAGTACTCTTTTGCTTTTTCTATGCCACTCACGTGACCAAAGAAAAACAGTCGTCTTCCTCTTCCTCGTTATCGTTTCTGGCAAGTGTATTGTAAATTCTGGCGGACCTAATCTCACTAAAAGCATTCTCTCTCCATTTACTTTTCTTTCTTTTTCTAAAGTTCATCCGCATGACAGCGCTATCTTCATCACATAAAACCTATTCACAACAACAAAATTTTGATGCCCCATACTTATATGATGCCCTGGGCCATCGCCCGTGCCGCCGCTAATAGCCAGGGCCGAGCCTGGTAATGACAAATGTAACTCTTCAGTTATGAAGAGGAAGATTCTACACTAGAAGAGGAGGAAGATTCTAGTGGTGGAATCGATTGCTTATCACTCCTACCATCCTCCCTTTATATACTAGGGAGATACATTGTTAGTAGTTACGAAATAATAGTAACTTGCAAACTAGAAGTAAGGTGCACGTGCCTTTGTGTGGCTAAGGTTGCCTTACTGTTGCTGACAACTATTTGTGCATGCAAGTTGTTTTACCTTCTATCGATAAGTTCTTATCTTCCCAAGGGTTTTCGCTTTGCTATCTTGAATTACTCTCGTCCAAGTGTGTCTGAGAATTTCAGCCAGATACTTCGATACTTCTTCGTATTTAGTGAATACCTTTCACATGAAAGTTAAGTATACGCTGAGTATATCTTGATCAGTGTTAACTAGTCAGGCTGCATAGATATTCAAGATGGTTTTAAGTTGATAAGACTTTCAGTCCTAGAGACATTTGTCAGTCCCCCAAGACGCTGGTTGTTTGTAACTCCTTGTACTTGGCTAGCTAACAAGCATCAGGTTACAATATTATTCATTGGTCTTCGACTTCTTCGAAGCTTAATTGAGTTTACCAGAAGTATACAACATATATGAGTCGTCATGCTCTGATATATGAAGACATTCAGTGAGTCCTTTAGTCAGAATCGATGTTGTTTACATCAGTGGTTAAAAATATATATCAAGTGGTCTAACTTTAACTCTTATGAGTTTGCTCACTGAGGTATATACCTTTGCGAGTCTTTAGGTTAGCTGCTTGTGATCAGTTGTGCTGATCCTTGTTAGGGAGTAAACTTGATCATGGCTTACATTTTAACTTTTTCAGATAGTGGACTGGCTCTCTGATTTTATCAGCTAGTGACTTAGGTTGTGTTTTCTTTTAATGCTTTAAATACTTGTAAGGGATGATAAGGTCAGATTTAGACCCAAAAAAAACATATAAAAAACAGATAAAAACGAATAAAATATACAAACCCGGATAACAATAGACAAAAATAGGATAAAACAAACAAAACGAATAAAAACGTACAAAAATGGATAAAACGGATTAAAACGTACCAAAACATATAAAAAACGAGATAAAACAAACAAAAACGGATAAAAACATACAAAAACAGATAAAATTGATAAAAACATACAAAAAGGGATAAAACGAATAAAAACTTAAAAAATACAAAAAACGGATAAATTCAGAAAAAAAAAGTTTAAAAGAAATATATTTTGGTGTTCTTTCAACACTGGACGCGTAGTCCAGTGGTTAGGTCGTTGTATTATCAGCCACCTGACTCGGGTTCGATCCTAGCCGCCCCCTTTCTAGTTTATTTAAAAAGAGGACTAATTGTGCAAATACTATTAGTCTTGAGGACTAACGTTGTAAATGTTTCTATCTCGTTAAACAGATAACGGATAAATAATTTGCACCGTTAATCCTCATTTTAACCGAGGGATGTATGTTAGTTAACTTTTATTAACGGAGGGATGTATATGTCTAAACTTTTGAGAGTGTGAAATGGGGTAAATCACAAAGATGTATTTTGAAGTTTACTCTATAATATATTGTACTATATTATATTATATCAATATCAAATTTATGACTAAGTAATTCTCTTTAGTAAAATTTGGTTCAAGTGTAATGTTTTGTTTTGTTTAGAGTATGTAACCTTTTATTTTAATGTGATTTTTATTTGAATAATGAAGAAAAAAATTATGCGGTCCATGGGTGTCCTATAACTTGAGTTATGGTCTTATGGAATGAGGGTATTTTTATCTTGAGTTATAGTTTTGAGTTGTAGAGGAAAGTGCTGAGGTGACAACACTTTTTACTATAACGTGGGGCGGATAATACTACGACACCTAGTGCTCTTAGGTTATTTGACAACAAAACTTTTAGGATGTTTCGCCTAGAGCGGGGATGAATTAGGGGTGGAGAAAAATGCTTCATATTCGTTAAATCATTAGGCCTCATATATGGTATGTGTTAGGAGATGGAAGACGTGTGTCGGCGTGGTTTGATATGTGGTGTGAACATAACCCTTTATACTAACACTTAATAGCTTGCGGTATGACAAGAAAGGGTTTGTCTTTGTCAAATAGTGTGGCAGATATTGTTCACGATGGTTCGTGGTTGTGGCCGACTTTGTGGCAGAATCAATTCCATGTTCTGTCTCATATTGTGCCCCTAATCTTGTGCAAGATAGAGATGATATTATCGTTTGGAAGGACACGAATAGGTTGATTCAAGACTTCTCGGTGCATGAGGTTTGGATGTTTTCGGCCTAGAGGTAATGTCGTGGATTGGACATCTATTGTTTGGTTTCCTCATTGTATCCTAATGCATACCTTTCTTGTTTGGCTTATCACGGGGAAGAGATTGAAGATGCAAGATACACTAAGACAGTGAGACGTTGGTGCTTCTACCGACTTAACCTGTTTAGGTGTCCATTTTGCAAGCTAATCCCGGATACTCACAATCATATTTTCTTTAAGTGCTTGTTTTCGTCCCAAGTTTGGAATATGGTTCGTGGTATGGCTGCAATGGACAATGTTAGTCCAATATGGGATGATATAATTGCATGGTTTTAACTGTTAACTTCTAAATGTACCGCGGTTAGTATTATATTTGCTAGGCATTTGGTTGCTGCCACTGCTTATTATATTTGGTAGGATAGAAACATTCAGCTGTTCAAAAAACAAGTTAGGTCTTTGAGAGCTCTAAATTTATATTGTTTTGCTACCAAATTCGTACGATAAATACTCCTTTTTGCCTTATTTTGATAAGATATCGTACAAATTGATATAAATTTGTGTTTTAGTGTTTATCAGGAGCGAAAGGAGAATTCTTGAGGAAAAAGACTGAAAAATGAGCCAAAATAGCCAAATTATGGCGAAACCCATTTCCAGCTATATACATACACCGTATATCACTCGTAAGGCATACGGCGAATGTCGTCTCATCAAGAATTAACCAAGTTTGAAGATGTATACGCCATATGCCACTTCTATTGCATACGGCATATGAGCTCTCGTCATGATTTAATTTCCCAAGTATTGAACATCATACGCCGTATGACCCATCCAACCATATGTCGTATAGACTTGAATTCTAGAAGATTCGTATATGATATTTTAGAATAATACGGCGTATGCCCATCTAGGTGTATACGCCATATCAACAGACGAACCTAAGCCTTTTCAGCCTATAAATACACATTTGAGAGATTTCGGAAGTTGTGAAACCCTAGTTTGTTTTAGGAGGTTGAAGAACGAAGGAAGACACCAAGAGTGAAGGTTTTACACATCATAATCCATTGATTATCAGTTTTTCAATATGATTTCAGTTATCTTGTTTACTCTGGATAATCTTTACTTACCATTTGTTATGGAAGGCTAAGCTTTGTTTTTTCTTGCCTTGTTATGAACCTATTTAATTCAATGACATATGTTCTTTAGTTAATTCTATGTGTGTTTTGGATGATTTATTCTTGTTATAGACTTACGCCTGCGTAGACTATAGTTAACCATTGATTATAGTTGTTTAGTGCTCGACAACCAAGTGAAAGACACCTATATGGATCATTATATTACCTTGGCAAGTAATGTCAATGGTAGGCGCAATTTTCGATAACTAAGTCCGCCACCTTTTTAAAAGTGGTAGACAATAGTGTTTAATATTTAGTAGCGACACTGGCGATCTTCGATAAGCAACACTTTCTAACCTTTGTCAAGAAAACTAAGTGGTTTGACACCCACACAAAAACATAGGTTACAAGGTTACATAAATAAGTTGATGGTACTTAATGCTTGGATCATTAGTTAGGGTAGATGACATGTCCGAGCCTACCCAACTTTTAGGAAGAAGTTACGAGCGGAAACGACCATACTCGACCCCCTCTACCTTTGATTCACCAAATCACACTAGATAAACATTGCACTAGAACCATGTTATTGATGAAATTAGGGGATTAGCAAGGCAAGTATGCATTTATCTCTTGATCTTCTCTTCACCGAACTATCGTTATTTTAACCTTCTGTTATTTTATTTATGTTTCTTAGTATTATATTAAAAACATATTTGGCGGATTTAAAATGCATGTGATAAATAAAACTACGAGTAAGACATTTAGGATCCTCACTCTTCGCAAACGACCCAATCTTGCCAACTCACTATACTATACGAATGGATACATTGTCCATGAGTGTTGGTAATTGTCTAAATGATTCGATATATAATTTAAACTAGAGGGATTACAACCATCAGTCTTCGTCACCACTGAAGGAAATTATAGTATATAATGTGTGTCTCAAGCTTCTTATGTTCATGTTTAAAAGAAGCAAAGTGTGGCAAATTAAGATTTTGGAGTCGTGGAAGATTAAAGAGCTCTTTAGGCTTACTCCCTTAGGCTAAAAATTAGCAAGTTGAAGTTATTAGTGGATGATTAGGCCCAAGTCCGGTTTGTGGATTTTGGGAATTAGGGTTTTACCATTATAAATAATGGACATCAATAAAGTTATACCTACGGGTTTCATTCTCTTACATGGTATCAGGCTTCCTACCTCAAAACCCTCAACAAAACCGTTTCCGCCTCCTCCGGCCACCGGCTACACGCCGGAGGTTCGGAGGGCTCCCTTCAAACCCTAACCCCCACCTCAATATTTACCGTCAATGGAATTCAAGATCGAATAACAATGGCATTCAAGCAAAGAATCGTAAGTTTTGATCTTAGCGGATGCGAAAGCAAGATTATGTCACATTTCATTGAGGAGGTATTATTAAGAATGTCCATGAAGGATCTCGCTCGATGCATGAGTGTTTGTAAGTCGTGGAAGCGTTTCATTGGTTTTATAAACCCTCGTCGGCACATGTACGAGCGAAAAAGAATGATCTTCCTTAACTTTTTAATTAAGTACTTATTGTACGTGCATGTGCATGTTAATCGAAGAACACCTTCCAGCCTCTAGACCAAGTACGTGCCAAAGTTTGATGCCGATGACACGTTATCCCTGCTGTTTAAATCTATCGAATGATAGTTGTTAGTATGATGGTTTCTAAACGTTTTCCAAATAATTGTTCTTTGGTTGTTTTCATATATATGTTCTTTCTGAGTCTAGTTTATTTATTTATTTATTTATTTTTTTCGTTTACCTGTTTGTCGACCTTAGAGTTGTCGACCAAGAGTTTGGTTTGTTTGTCGACCACGAGTTGTCGACCATTGTTTTCTGTTTCTGTTTGTCTACCACGTGTTGTCGATTGGTTATTGTTTTATTTTGTTTTCTTAGTTTACTTCTCCAGTTCGAGCTTTCGCGATTTCGTCGCTCGAATTGCTGGAGAGTATTAGTGGATGATTAGGCCCAAGCCCGGTTTGTGGGTTTTGGGAATTAGGGTTTTACCATTATAAATAATGGACATCAATAAAGTTATACCTACGGGTTTCATTCTCTTACAGAAGTTACATGTATCCTCTCGCTGATGTATCAAGTGATGATTGCGTTACGTAGCTGTTTGGCTGAGTCATAGGCAAAGTGTTTCATTCGTTATCTTTGTTTGTCTATATATGATATATTGTTTTGTGTATCATGTTTACGACATGTAGTAGTTTGTTACGCATTTTAGTGCGTTATTAATGTGGTATTCTGCCACATTCATGTACTTAACATTATTTTTTGGTTAATATATTTACCGAGGTTGAAATCCTTTTACCCTCACAAAAATGGATAATGTATTTAGAGGCCGCATAATTTTTCATTTTTAATCATATAGGCCACCTATCTATTAAAATAAACTAATAAAACTCAAGTATGTGTTTGTTTTTTACACCAACTTCGCCCAAATTTATTTCGGAAATTATATCAAATCAGAAGAACGAACTTAAAACTAACATACTAAAATAATATAAATAGGAAACTAGACGTGAAATTCAGTTTTATCTTTCTAAATCACAGTCATGCTATAGAGCAACATCTAATTTAAAAGTTTTGTTTACATTTCACGCTTTTTTTTGCTAGTATTGTTTTAATATGCTAGATTTTAGTTCGTCATTTCCTTTGGTATAGTTTTTGAGAATAAATTTGACCGAAATTAGTGTAAACGGAAACAAACATATAGTTCGATGGCCTATAAGTTGGTTTCTATAAATGGGTAGCCTATATGTAAAAAAAACTGAAACTCGGGCGGCCTACAAATACATTATCTCAAAAATAATAATAATAATAATAATAAAAATAAAAATAAATAAAAAAAAAAAAAATCCAAATAAATGAGGATTTTCATATATCACATGTCTGGCGATTTACATATTTCCCCAAACACAAGTTTTTTATGCATGATGTACAAGTCCGTTAAAGCACTGTTTGAGGAAATATGTAAATATGAATGTGTATGTGGGGATATATGTAAATGCCCCTAAAAAAAATCTTTAGCTTTCGGTTAAACACTCGTAATGAAAGAAAGAGGCACATAAGTTATAACGTTTTACAATTACCTGCTAGTTTTGGGAAAATAACCATAATGGAGAAGTAGAGGGATAATAATTGTAGCTGTGTGATAAATGGGGTCCTTAGCCCCAATAATAGTAATCTATATATATCCAAAAATATAAGAAGCATTGTAACTGCAAGTGAAACCCTAACCCCAAGAAAATGTCAGATGATACGCTAGTGGCGATATTGAATGAAGAAGCAGATCGGTACTTAAGTTTGTATGCTTTCATAGGGAATGTTTCGGATGAATTGGTGAAAGAGGAACGTCGCCTGATAGACCCTGTTTGTTATAACATCAACTGCATCATTTGGTCCTTATGTGAACTCAAAGATTCCATTTTGGACATGAGGGACATAAGACTACGTGATGTATCCACTCTCGTTGATAGCTCCAGAGCCAAGATTATCAGCCTACTTAACGAACTTAGTGATAATCTTAAACTTTCTAAATTGATGGTTAAGCAAAAGATTATGAATTACGCTGACGAGTTTGCGAAAGAGTCTGTCTCCGCCTTCAAACGTCACTTGGTGAGCGTAATTTATAGCTAGCTTATTGATGCTTTTTTAGCTAGCTTGGTTTTAAATTTATTTAGTGTTTTGTTCCTAATGCTTGCAGGATATTGACTTGAGATTGTTATTAAGCTACGGCAAGGATGTGGATGATGTTCCATTAAATAAAAACACTTTAACCCTCATCTCCAAGAGTATGTAATTCATGTTTACCCGTGTTTTGTTTGTTTGAGCCTTCTAATGTACTAACTAGTATTATATCAGGGTCTGATGATGACGACATCACTACTGAAAATAGATTTTGGTCTTTTCTGAATGTTGGATCCGGAAGCCACAAATCAGCAAAGGAGGAATATAAACAAGAAGGTAAAAAAGAAGAGAAAGGTATGCCTTACAAGGAACACGTGCTTTATAATGTTTAAGTTGTTATGTTAGCATATTGATCCCATGCTGTTGTGTTAGTATTGTTGTGTAAGCGTGTTTGGTTTATCTGTTGTTTCCATTGCTAACGGTATGGTGTGTTGTTATCTGCTTCACTCTAGTTTTTACCTCTCTTGGTACTACTTTTATGCTTACTTATGCCATATATTCTCTACTTGCATGTCAATCAATTCAGATGTTCTTGTTGTGATAGCCCTTCATGTTACGAAATCATGTGTTTAGTCCACGATTGTTGGTTAATGAAACGCGAGTATTTTTGTTTAGATATACATGTTCATTTGATGTTACTACACTACTATTGTGAGGATTTGCACCATGTCTTTTAGATCAAGATGTATTACCTAAATATTTTTCTAGATCCAATATATTTACACCTCTAACATATACTCCTGCTTGTCACAACTGTGTTTAAAAACGAGGTTTGAGATCCACATAAACACAATCATTAGGTTATAAATGGGTAGGGTGAGTGACTAGTTAAAAAGGGCAATTTCTAGTGGATTAACCTAAGAAAATGTGGAGAGATACTTTAATGGCGATATATAGGGGGGCAGATCGGTACTTAAGTTTGTATGATTTCATAGGGAAACTTTCGCATGAATTGACGATAGAGGAATATCGCCTGGCAAACCGTTTTTTTCTAACATCAACTGTATCATTTGGTCGTTATGTGAACTCAAAGATTCGATTCAGGAAATGATGCACGTTAGAAAAAAATCAGGTATCCACTCTCATCAATAATTGGAGATCCAAGATTATCAACGTACTTAACGAATTTAGTGATAATGTTCAATATTCTAAATTGGCGGTTAAGCACAAAATTATGGATTACGCTGTCGAGTTTAAAAAGAGTCTATCGCGGCCTTTAAAAATGTCACCTGGTTAGTGATATTTGATCACTGAGTGCTTTTTTTGTTATTTAGTTAGAGTTGTCTTAACATTTATTTTCTTGCTTGCAGGATGATGAATTGTGAAACGTATCACTTGAATCGATTAAACGATTTGAAATGAGATTCAAACACATAATTGGAACTCAATGAATTAAGAATATGAATTCATGATTAAAGGCTTCAACTAAACGTTTACAGAGTGATTGATCAGAATTACAGAGAGAATTGACATCAAAAGCTAAATGACAAATGAAGTTGAAAGAACTATCTTTTGGGATAGTTTTAGCGGGAGAATCGGTTATGAGTTTGTTATACTAACACATGCCTCTCACGTGCCATTCTTTATAAGCATGTGTTAAAAATTGAATTGGTTGTTAAGCTACAAGGATGTAGATGTTCCACTAAATAAAAAGACTTCAACCATTATCTCCAGGAGTGTACGTAGATGATACATTAACTGATGAGCTGATCTTATGTTTTCATTCACTCATATTACATGTTTGAGCCCATTAATTAACTTAATAACTAGTTGTATATTATTAATTTTTTCTTCCAACAGAGTCTGATGATGACATTATTACCGAAAACAGATCTTGGTCTTTTTTGAAAGAGGAAGAGGCGGATGAAGAAAAGGAGGAATAGGAAAACAAAGAAAAAGTCGAAGAAGGAGATAACGAGATGCCTAGTACGAACGTGCTTTATAATGATTAGGCTGTTATGTTAGTATTGATCCGATATGATATCTTCTATGTCAATAAGTTAACATGTTCAAGGGGAGTACTCTTTAGAAATACATTTTTGTTGAATTGATGTAATGTAGCTATACGATCAGTTGGTGCAACCCCCTAGTTCCGCGACTGTTTATTAGTGAAGTCGGTTAAATAGTTTGGCTATATAGCTTCAAGTAATCTGTAGATGTCATCATGTTTTGTTTTAGTGTAGTAGGTTTTGGATATTTACATGCTGTTGTTGAGTCCACATTTGTTTGGACCTGCGTTTTTTATCAAGATATATACCCCTTTAACAGTCTGCAATTCACTTTAAGTTTAATTCATTCCCTGTCTATATATTTTTTTCCTTGGCTTAGATGGGTTGAATTTCACCCCTTTACCCACTTCAATACCATGAAAAGCATTCCTCTCTAAGGTGCTTGAAACCCATCATTTGTGAGTGTTTGCTTTTTAAGATCAACAAGCACGCGTTTAGGACATTGGTTCTCATCATGGCCAAAAACCATACAAACACCGCACCTCGGTGGTTTCCACTCGGACAGCATGCAACTCTTCTCCATTACCATCCCAACACGGTACAACAATAACCATTTTCTCCTTGAGTTCTTGATAAGCATTAATGTCAATCAAGGCACGAGCATAGTTAGAACGACCCCAAGATTGCATACACATAGAACTCGTGTATGCATCAAGCATGATAGGAGTACAAGTTTAGTAGCCATGGCACTCAATCCGTCTTCAGTAAACGCAACAATAGGAATATCATGAAATTTCCAGACAGGAATAGAGCCAGACTCCTCTTTTACAAAACTAGTCCTTGGAGTCCACTTCTTCAAAATGATAGGCACGGAACGAATAAACCAAGGTCCATTTTCCAACACACCGTTCAATCCCTCAACAAAAGAGAACTTAAACAAAAACAACCCCTTTGAGTTCATCATGGCACGAAATAACCATATATCTTTCATGCATTCTTCACGTAGTTCTCCACAACGGGAAATGCAACTCTCTTAACAATAAAATACCCGAACAAACTAAATTCAAACCAAGAATTCTCATCCAAACTGAAGACAAAGGAATTTGTACCTCAGCCTTTTCATTTAAAGGTTTACCCGTATCCGGTGTTCGGAAGTTAACATTTCACGTATTAGAATCAACACAAACCATTTTTGCAAACGAAGAGGGGTAGTAAGAACCGACTCTTCTACCTTTTTCACACCCTCGTCGTCTCCAAATAATAACCCTCTAGGTACATTAGAATTAGAAGGCTTTGTGTGAAAACCTAAAAATCGTTGTAGCTCTAGTTTGTTTAGAACTAATCTAGGATAATGATAGTATAGGCGGAATATTCAGACATATAATCAATATTATCATAACAAGGTTTTTCATTCATACATTTTTCTCCAAGCCCTAATTCTAGATGATCAATTCTAGAACGGTTACAATCTAACAAGGATCAAGTTAAACCTTGATTACCTTGGGGCTACAAACACCTAGGCGACTGCATCTTGAAAATGTTTGACTACACACGTTTTCTTTTTCTGTGCACACTTTTACCAGACGTCCCATGTCCTCTTTATATATTAGAGGATTAGGGTTACAAAGGAAATAATATAATTACAGACTAAATCTTTTTAACAATTAAGAATATATTTTCTAAATATTCAGTCTTTTGTAGATTTTCATAAAGTTAGATTTAGTCCTTCTTGTTTTTATTCTTCTTTTTTTACCTCATCAAATCAATAAACCCAACAATTTTCCCATATTTGATGATAACAAACACTACACCAAAATCATCGTTTGGGGACGGGAGAATTATTGGGGTCGACTTTGTCGTCCCAAATTGCACGTAGGACCCACACCTTTTCAACAAATACAGCATTCAACAAAATTATTTTGGGACGACGCAAAAAGGCACGACAATGTCGTGCCTTTTTGTAATTATTTATTTTCTACTGATTTAAAATATTTTCAACAAAACATTAAAGTAAATTAATACATCCCGCCTTTTTTTTATCCCGCCAAACATTTTGGGACGACATTGTCGTCCCAAACTGTAAATCTATATATATATATATATATATCTTTTTTATACTTTATAAACCAATTTTAATTAAATTATGTAATTTTAAAAATTATTTTATTTAATTTAAATAATTTTATTTAATATAAATTAAAATTAAATAGTTTATATTGATAATCAAATACTTTAATTTAAAATTAAATACATTTATAGAATTAAAAACATTATTTTTCCCCATTATTTTTCCATCATTATTTTTCCATAAAGTTTTCCTTATATATCCCGTCAAAACATAAATAACCACAAACACACGTAACAATAAAATGGTGATTCTGGCACGGAAAAAGAGTGGTCATTGGTTTTATCGTCCATATATCTCTTTACTCGAGTTCTTGATACGTATGGGGTGAAATTTATGATGAATATGGTTCTTATAAGAACATAGACCCGTTGATGAGAGACCGCGTTACGGAATGGTTAAGGAAAGAAGCGATTCTCTGAGTGTATTTAGGCGTGAAGGCGATTCTACATTCGGAATGGAGGAGCAAACCATTGAAGTGAAGCAATGTGGGAGAGCGGTTCGTCAAGCAAAGGAAGGAAAAAATGAAGTGAAAAAGCCGTTCGATTACACATTTGATGATGCGGAAATAGGGTAACAAATCTTGAAGCATTGTTTGAGCAGTTCGTCAAGCAAAGGAAGGAAAAGATGGCGTAGGTTCTAGCAAAGCGGGAAGTAGAAGGGAAAATAATTATTCGGCCGAGTTGTTTCGTTTGATCTGTTTCGTTTTGTTGTCAAGTTGTTTCGTTTGAGTTGTTTCGTATGTCGTGTGTAGCATATGGTCTATGTCGTGTTGTGTATCATATCGTTTGAATTGTTTCGTTTGCTTGCCGAGACCACCTCGTTTGATCTGTTTCGTTATGTTGTCAAGTTGTTTCTTTATTCATGTGTAATTTAGTATTGGAAAAGGGGTGTTTGGAAACCATAATCTTGTTAACTTAGAACATGGTCAAATTGAAAGGTACATAGTAATAAGTGATATGTTAACTTAGAACATGACCGACTTTACAAATCAAACATGTGCTTTAATTTATAAAAATACTTGACGGATACATATTACAAGAACAACGACAACAACATCAACAACAACAACTACGGAACAACGACTACAACAACAACAACATCAACAACAACAACTACCGAACAACAACTACATCAACAACAACAACTAAAGAACAACAACAACAACTTCATTACAGCGACAACTAGAACTACAAGAACAACAACTACTACTACATACGAAGATTATCCATGTCACTATGACTCCGAATTAATGCATCCGGTGACATGCGTGGTCGTCGGGAATCCTTGCCATTTCAAGTTTGGCCTCCGAACCTTACTCTTGTCTCTAGCACATGTTTTTTGTTTCCGGCAAGCTTATCCTAAGATCTTTTCATGGCACTCGAGCACTCTGTTGGTCGAGATTGTTCTTAAGTACTCGTCAAATGCATCCTTCACATAAAATATCCGCATCCCATTATCTTTTACGAAGTTGTTACATAATAAGAAAATTCTAGAGATTACAACCCAATTATTTGTATATTTACATAAATAAGAAATGTATGATTGTTCACCTTTGAGAGGACATGAATAATATTGTTGTCGAGATGAATATTCTCATGCGATGTTCTTAATTTTATATTTCACTGCTCACAAGAACACATGAAAGGATTAAATGGCTCCATCTCAGGTTTTGAAATTTGTGCGAAGATAAGAGGTTGTGAGGTTGAGTGGTTTTGAGGATAAGATCTGGTGGCTTTTGGTGGGATAAGATCTCAAGTTTTCTTTATGTGATATATAGAGCAGATCTGGTAGATTTTGGTGGGAAATTTTAGCGCCAGTATTTTTGGAGGGAAGTTTTGGCGCCATTATTTTGGAGGAAGTTTTGGTTGGATGTTTTGATGAGATAAAGAGTTATAGCCTACCCGGTATCACCTTGACTTGTTAGTATAACGATATCACCTAGACTCGTTAGTGTTACACATCATGTATCACGATACTATCTCGATTCATCCGTTTAACATGTCATGTATACGACATTATCTTGACTCGTTCGTTTAACATTTCATCCGTTTTAATTTATATAAAAAATTTATAATTAATTTTAAGAATCCAAACAACCTCAGAAGTAGCAGAAATTTTAAGAATCCAAACATTATCTTGACTCGTTCGTTTAACATTTCATTCGTTTTAATTTATATAAAAAATTTATAATTAATTTTAAGAATCAAACAACCTCGAAGTAGCGAAATTTTAAGAATCCAAACATTATCTTGACTAGATTAGTTTAACATTTCATTCGTTTTAATTTATATAAAAAATTTATAATTAATTTTAAATCATTTTCAATCAATTTTATAACTAATTTAAACTTTATATAACTAATTAATTAATTTTTAAATTACTTAAAAAGTTTATAACAAATTTAATTTATTTAGTATTAATTAAATAATTTAAACACATTATATTATACATAAAATAAAGGGAAAAAAAAAGACAAAAAGGGACGACAATGTCGTGCCCTTTTTTTACCCAAAAATTTCACGAAAAGTTAAATAACCCGCCAAATAATTCGGGAAAAAAAAAACAAAAAAGGACGACATTGTCGTCCCTATTTGGTCGTCCCAAAAAAACAACAATAATTGCAGATCTCAGTCTTCTCTCTATCTTCAACACTTAGAAAAAACCCAACAAAAAAACTGTTATCACTCCCTCGTAAAAAAAGAAAAAAAATCGGCAAAAATCACAAAAAAAACGCAATTTTCTTCAAAACACTACTATCACTCATAACCATCAATTACACACGCACCACTGTGCACAATTTGTATAATTTTTGTTATTTTGTAACATTTAAAGGTATTTTTTTTTGATAAAATTTGGTTTGTTAATTTAATTTCTTTAATTATGGTTTGTTTACAATGGTTTTATGTTGTGTTTGTGTTGGTTAGATGGTCCACCAACAGCTCACCACCACCGTGAACCACCGTGAACCACCACCAACAACCATGTGTTGCAGCTCCACCACCACCACCTTTTGTGTTGGTTAGTGACTTTTTAATTTTGTTAATGTGTTTTAGTGCGACAATGTCGTGCCTTAAGTTTTAATTAATTAATTTGGTACAACAATGTGTTTGGGACGACAATAGTTTGTTTAACTATGGTTTTATGTGTAGTGTTTGGGGCGGTAGGGACCGTGGACGGTAGGACGGTGAGACCACCTCTTTTTCTCTTTCTCTTTTCTTCACTTAGTGTATTTAAGCCATGAAATAGGTATATATATATATATATATATATATATATATATATATATATATATATATATATATATATATATATTTTATTACTTTATCGATAATGTATATACTTTTATTACTTTGTCGATAATGAAAATGATATGTGATATCGGAAAAATGTCATGTGATATGTTATTAATTGTTACTTATAAACTTAAAGTGACCGTGTTAAAATGAAAATGATATGTGATATATATGTTATTAATTGTCGATAATGAAAATGATACTTGTATTCTTGTTTTTAGGATTTTAGTGATTAATTTTGGAAATTCCCGTCCAAGTTAATCATCCTATAAAACCCGTCGAAATTAATTTATTAGAAATTAATTTGAAAAGTCCTGTTTGGGATGCTTTTGAATGTTTTGTCTCATTTAGGATATGGATGCGTATAAGCTGTTTTACTATTTGAGAGAAATTCGACGGTATTTCCTTTCACCCTCTGAATATGTCTTTAATGCACATATTTGGGGAGTTGAGAAATCTTTGCCGAATTTTTTCAAATAATAAATCGATATCTGATTCATCTATGAACGACACATTCAAAGAGTGAGTTAGGATTGCCTTCCATAGTTGCACTAGGTAAGCAGGCGACTCATAATTACGTCTTTTCATGTTTGAATATGTATGTATATATACAAATTAATTTTTTGAATATTTTTTTACAACGCAATCATGACAATTGATAAGAGTTGGACCTTTGTATCCAACCGTAATTCCCGGAATTTTTAAATGGTCTTTTAGTTCATCGCGCATTGTAAGCCATTGGTAAACCCCATCACAAAAATGATTCATTGCCCATGTGTTCGTTGTGGTAACGCTCCAACTAAATTGAGTGCGCTCAAAACTCTTGAGTCGCACATATCTAAATACGGGTTTGACACACTTTATACCCTTGGAAATATCACGGTGAACCACTTCTCCACCGTAGTACATAACATACCACAACCGCCTTCACCGAACACATGAACATGGATGCATTCTTCCAAGATATTTCTGCGATAATGTCCCAACTCCACCATCTCAAACAACGGTTTCTCAACGGATCAAACAACGGGCCCTCAACCGGCTCGAACCGGTGATCATAACATTACTAACAAGTACGAAGAGTTACTTGCTAGGTCCACCCAAAAGTTGTACCCAGGTTGTGATATGACTACATTGGGCTTTACGTCGAGCTTTCGCGCATCAAGGTTTACATAAAATAAGCGATGTCGGGTTTAACAAGATTCTAGCTCTTTTGCAAAGGCATGTCCCCAGTAAAGGATTCAATTTCCCACCGTCGTACTATGAAATCAAGAAGACATACAAAGATGTCGGGTTAGGATCTGAATCGATCCATGCTTGTATAAATGATTGTTTTTATTTTGGGGATCGAGATGAGAATAAAGTCTCAATAATTGTCCAATGCATAGCGAGTAGATGGAAAACCAAAAGACAAAGGGAAGAAAGTTGCCAACAAGGTGTTGCGTTACTTTCCGTTAAAACCTAGACTACAATGTATGCTCAACACAAAAACATCGCAAAGTGGATGACTTGGCATGCTCTTGGACGATCTAAGGAAAGCGGTAAGATGAATCACCCGTGTGATGGTCGAGCATGGAAAATTTTGACATAATGAAACACGAGTTTTCTCGTGACCCTAAAGCGTCCGATTAGGATTGGTGCGATGGTTTCAATCCGTTTGGCAACATGAGTCAAGGTTACGACATGTGGCGGTGATATTGACAACATACAACACACCCCTGGATGTGTATGAAGAAACTTCTTTAATGTTGGCGATGTTAATTCACGGCCCTAAATCGGTGCAAAGGAAATTGATGTTTTCTTGCGACCTTTGATCAAAGAACTCAAAGAGTTATGGATAGGAGAGTGGACTTTAAACGACTGCTACGGTACTCATTTCAAAATGAAAGCGGCGGTTTTATGGACTATCAATGACTTTCCATTTCGAAGTAGTTTGTGCAGGTGGGTTGGACAAGGCTACTTTGCATGCCCACATGTAATCGGGACACTCCATCGCTTCTGTGAAGCATAAAATCGCTTATGTTGGGTATAGAAGATTCTTACGCGTAAGTCATCCATCGAGGAAAAACATAAGGAATTCCATGGTAAACACGAAAGAACCCTCCTCCTAAAAGCTTTACCCATGAAATCATGATTCAAATTAGTAAAGTCTTTAAGCGTGTCTCGAGGAAGCATCCAATTACTTTAAAAATAACCTAAACCAAATCGACAAATCGAATTGAATTGGAGTAAGCGTTCTATCTTCTGAGGCGGAGTATTGGCCGTTCTTCTACTAAAACACAATCTCGATGTCATGCACATCGAAAAGAGCGTGTTTGAGTGTCTTTGAATACCTTGTTAATGAGCGACAAATCCAAAAACACGCTAAAGGCAAGGCAAGACTTGAAAACTTTGGGAGTTCGAAAGGAGTTGTGGCCCGTTGATAAAGGAAGCGAAGTTCGATAAGCCTCATCCAACGCACTCTTTCACACGAAAACGAAAACTTTTGTAAATTCATCAAAGGAGTTAGACTACGATGGGTTTGGATCGAACTTCAAGAAAAAAGTGACCGTGATGATAACAACATATGGGCCTAAAATCTCATGACGTCATATAATGATCGTGTTACTTCCTTATGGAGTTCGTGATACTTACCTAAAGACATTTCAACCCATTAATCGAGCTCGCTTATTCTTTAAGCGATTTGTGCTCAGTTTGATCTGACGAGGACATGGTGAAAGCTAAAAAGCAAATGATCGAGGTTATGATTAATTTATAGCAAATATTTCATCCTGCTTTTTGACATAATGATTCATTTGGTTATACATTTACGAAGAGGCTATTCTAGGTGGCCTGTTTACTACGGTGGATGTATCCATTTGAAAGATACATGAAAAACTAAAAATTATGTAGAAATAAAGCTGAGCTCGAAGGTTCTATAGCGAGGGTTATGTTGCGGAAGAAGCATGAACTTTCTATTAGCGGTATCTTAAAGATGTCGAGACAAGATTTAATCGTCTTAGCGAAATGATGACGGTTTGCGAACAACCAAATAAATTCAGTGTTTGATTCGTAGGCAAACCGGTGGGTAGAACGCCCGACTCGCTTGAATCTGATGTTATGCAGGCGGTTGTATGGTTTATACTTAACATGATCACGAAATAGAAGCGGACATCTGGCGTACAAAGAGTATGTTTCTTCTTTTTATATTTTGAAGAACCCTTTTTTCTTAAGTTATTTGTTTAGATGACTTATTCATTACCTTTGTGCGTTGAATTTCCTAACGATACCGTGTGAAACAAGTTTTCCTCCTGGTTCAATCTCAAGGTAAACACATTAGATATATTACCTTGTAGTCTAGAGTTATTGCTCATCTAAATCTGTTTGTATCTCTGATTCGTGAAAAGTGAGTGGTGAATAAACACAATATCAATATATCAAATTAACCGTAAAACCCGACAAATCAACCTTTTAGGAAAAGGGTTAACGTGCCAAACCTCACGAATGTGATAAAAGTGATACCGGGAAAGTGATTTCCCCGGGTCGTGTCCCAACGAGGTGTGAAATTGACGGTTTCGTTGAGTTTCGTGATTAGGACTTGAATTGGTTAAACGAGTTTGGATTAGGATTACGCTATTCTACAAAATAAAGAACAAGAATGAAAATGAAGCATGTAAAACTAAGTAAACTCTAAATAAACTACTACTAAGTCTAAGGAACAATAAAACAATGCTAAACTACATCCTAGGGTGCTGAAATGCAAAAACGTGAAAAACCGGGAACACACTAAGCCTCGAAGGTAAAAAAAATTGCAATTTAAGTCCTACGAGTATGAAAACAATTTTCCTACATTCTAAATGACTAAATATAATTATAGGAAAAAGCCGGGTATTTTTTTGACTTTTAAATTATTTATTACCAATTAAAAACGATTTTAAACTAATTAATTGATTAAAAATACTAAAATATTTTTGAAAAATCTGAAAATTTCACTAAAAATGCTTTATGTAATGCAGATCCTAGGAAAAATAAGCACAAGCTACCAGCTATCCTAAAAAAGCAAACCGAGTAATAAGCTATTTAATCTGAACTTAGAATAAAAGAAATAGAGGAAGGAGAAAAGTACTCAACATCAAGGTATCACAGATGGCAAATGAATTGTTTGTTGGAGTGCGTATGTAAAGTGGAGATCGGGGTTGAACACTGTGAATCCCCTTTTGCAAACATTTTTTTTTTTTTGATTCTTTTTCTTTTCTTTTACAAACTAAATGAGAAATCAATATAATACTTTTTTACAAAACTTAAACTTATAAAACTGAAAATAAGCAGTTTGAAAAAAAAAAAAAAGAACACTGAAAAAGAAAACTACTAAAGGCTTTTTGGGACAATGGCTATTAAGACTATCAACAACTATCAAAAAGTTTGTAAATAAGCTAAGGAAAGGCCTTGAATTAAACTGAAACGTGAAATTCCTAATCTAGACTACCTAAAGAATCAATAATAAGCAATAAATTAAGAATGACAAGCACAACAAGAGCCTCTAAAGGCTGCTGTAACAGTTGCAAAACAGAAGAAAAATGAGCACTTTTAGGGGCCTAAATAAGCAAGGAAATAAGCTCTAAAGGGGAAATAAGCTAACTAAAATCAAGTCCTTACATCTAACTACTGATTGCCACTACTACTAATCCTAACTCTAACCTTAAGCTACTTTAATCTAAGCTAGAAAAAGGATAATGAATTTGCTTTTGAGGTTGCGAGAACAGAAAAAAAATGTAAAACTTGCTTTCAAACAAATACAACTTGCAATACTTGTAAAGAACTTGTGAAATATCGACCAAAATCTTTGTTAGAATCCAAAATGGGTCAAAAGAAGCTTTTGACCACAACCAACTTATTCAAACACTCTCTTTGGGCGATTTGAGAAGCTGTTTTAAAAATTGAGCTTTAAGAAATTACCTTGCAAAGCGAAATCACTCAACTTCAAACACACTTTCAAACTTGAAATGCAAATTAAGGATCTGAACTAAAAGTATGACATAAGCGAAATAATTAAAAGTAAACTAAGAATTTCATTAACTGGAAATTAAAAGGTACAATATTTTAAAATGACAATGAAACTTAAAAATGGGACTAGAACTGAGAAAATTCTAGACAATTGTACACTAATCCTAATCGGCTATATATATAAAAAAGTAAAAAGTTGTCTTCTTCTCTTGTCTTCACTGTTTGTGTTTGTTTTTGAGTGAAATCAGTCAAGCTCTACATGTGTGCTTTCTCCCATCCAATCTTCACCATTGAATAAGTAGGTACCATTTAGAAGCAATCTGAGCTGTTTGTGGGGTTTCTTGTAGCCAAGATTGATGACTTGGACATCTTGGGAGAAGGAGAGGATGAGTGAGTGGGTTTGGGATTTGGGGTGGGTGGGTAAAGGGATTAAGGGTGAGGTTGAGTGTTTGGGGTTTGGGGATTTTGGGTAAAGATGTGATGTTCTGGGTAGGAGGGAAAGATGAAGCAGGTTAGGGTTTTGGGAGAGGGAAAAAGATGGGTCGGGTTAATTTTGGTGACTGGGTTGGGTTTTGGTCGTGGGTTGGGTTTAATAATTTAGGGGTCCGGTTTGGTTTTAGGATTAGTAACAAGGACCATATTTGTAAATTCTGAAAATTGGAGGACCAAAGTTGTACATTATTGAAACTTTTCACCAAAGGATTAAATATGACAACATATGATTTCAAAAGGACCTTTGGTGACTTTTTTTACAAAACAAATGCCTAGGGACTAAATTTGACAAGTTTTGAAAGTTGAGGGACTGAAACTGCCAATTATGCAAACTATGTTCGTTTTTCATTTGTTTTCAATAATTTTGCATCTGAAACATATAAAACACAATTTTGAGATATTTTCAGTATTTTGATGCATTTCTGAGTGTTTTAAATGTTTTGATTCGAGACTTGACCAAAAATGATGAGTTTTACACATTCGTCAATCTTTAAATTGTAATTTGAATGAAATTGTTACTATATGTTTATATGAATGTGTATATTTATATGAATGTGTATATTAGTGTTAATTGGTCCACTAATTATGTGTTCTTTTACTTGTACTTTTACGGATGGGTATTACTAGACCCTAGATCACACAATGGGGATGTCAAGTGTGATCCATCAAGACGGCCCTCATTTACTTTGTCGCTATTATGCAGGTAACAAATGGTGATTTTTTTTTATTATTTTATTTTTATTTTATGTAATTTTATTGATAAACCTAATTTTTTACATGTATTTTCACAACTTAATAACTTATATTTGTAGGTTCAATGATCACCGTGAGACGGCAATCGGGCCTTAAGGAAGGCTTTTAGGGAGAATAACGACAACCTTTACCTATAGGCTTTGACACCGATGATCAAGGCACCTTCTCGTGGGTAGGCACTTATGCATGCAGCTTAAATAGTCTTATTGGGGAACAAGTGAGGCCACTTCCCTTGATTGCGATTGGGAAGAAATTTCGATGTGTATAAGGCGCATATAATGCCGTCACACAGATTATATTTATTGTTTATTTTATTTCTATTTTATTGTTATCGACCGCTTAGATATGCTTGTTATATTTAAATTGTGTGTTTGTTTAAATGTATACTTTTTTGCGCACCTATTTCAACTGGCGCCTTGGTTGAATAATGAATGATTCCGTGTCGAGAGAATCTTTATCGGTGGGGAAAGGGTAGGACTTGGGCTATGGTTACGCAGAGGATCGCTATACCGAAAATACAAACATGTGCTCAAGTCTAAATACTTTGATATCCACGAGACACCAAGTGGCGGCAAGGGCACATCCGCCACCCAAGAAACTGGGGAATGAACCCAAGAGGAATGGGAGATGTTGGTCTTTGGTGGTTAGACACAAACGGATGGCAAGATCGGCCCACAAATGCGTAAAATCGATCTAAAACAAGATTTTAACTCACCAAGGTCGACAATCGTTCGCTCAAGGACGCAACATTCATGTAAGACTCGTTATAATTTTTGTGATTTTAAAGGTTTTATATTGTTTATATTTACCTCGTTATCAATTTATTTTATATTGTATGTATAGATGGTCAACACAACAATCAAAATGAAGACCGCTTGAAACTTGGAGGAGATGCCATTCAAAAACGATGGCACATTTGAGACGAGAGAGAACGAGATGGCTTACGTAAGTAGTTTATCTCTTAACATGCGCCATTATATTAAGTTACTTCTCATTTATTATTTTTTCCTAACTTTTTATTTTATTTTATTTTATTTTATTTTATTTATTTTTATTTTTGAAATTACACACGAGATGAGGGCCCTTCAAGAGCAAGTCGAGCCGTCTCATCCCGCATTTGAGCAATTTGGAAATATTGCGCCGTAGTTCCGAGTGACAACCGCCGAATCAAGGCGGTGAGGCGTGAGGTTACAGTGGTGGCTCAACCGTCATGAGTTCACACGTGGGCATGTTGTCAAGATTACGTTACTAGGGAGCACATGGCGAGGCGATGAGGAAACCAAAGTCGCTCAAGAACAGGCTCGTCAGCCGAGGTGAGCCGCCGCGCTACGCTGAGTCTGCCGCGGCCAAGGAAGTCATTGAGCCCAAGCCGCAGCTGGGACATACGGATCTTACCTTCGAATTTTTCACCCACTACAACCAACAAGGTAATCCATTTTCACCTCCCTTTCCCTCGGCACCCATTCCCGGCCTTTTTCCTCCCTCCCCTTATGGTTTCCAAGCTTCCACTTTCAACCCCAATAATGCATTTGCCGGTTGTTATCAACCCACCTTTCCCAACTCTATCACGTGCCCGGTACTAGTTCGAACTATGCTATGCCGCCACCGACCTTAACCAGACAACGCACAAAATAATCCCCATTGGGCCAAAATGATCATGTTGATAATAATGATTTGAATAATAATGATGATGATAGTGGGGATAATAATGAGGCGGCAACTGGTCGGGTGACGAGTCTGGGCAATGTATTCAAGCAAGTAGTTCTTTCGAGGAGTAAGTGGAAGTTAGTTTGTGAATTTTAGACTTATTAATATTATGGAATAGTATTGTATTTGTTTAATGTTATCGTGATTTATGTTAACTTTATAACTTTTGGACATGTTAGCTTTATAAGCTAGTGACTTGTTAGTTTGAGACATGTTATTTAGGAAATTTGCGCCTTGTATAGTTTAAGAGTAGTTTACTTTGTATAGTATTTGTTAAATGGTATCGTAGAATTGTGGAATGTTATTCGATCCGCTTAGTAATTTGGTATTGTATCATATTGTCGATTTGGTATTGTGGATTATGATTGATTACAGTTGCATTTGTTTTGGCAGATTTTTTTCCTAAAAATCCGAAAAAATCTGGAAAATCTGCAGCTTCTGCATTTTTTTGCCCACCCAGAAAATTGTGACTACATTGTCGTCCCTAATATTCAAAACATGTCGTGCCATTCTCGACAACGTGGCCACGTGTTTTTCCGTGTATATATAATTTGGCACGACATTGTCGTGCCTTTTGCAATTTAATTAACGTTTTTCCTTTAATTAAAAGATTTAAAAAAGGCACGACATTGTCGTGCCTTTTGCAAAAGGATGTCGCCAAAGTCGACAGTTGAAATACATTTGGGCCCCACAACATCGTGTGCTAAAGTGTAAAGAGAATGTCGTACAAAATTTTTGGGTCAACACAATAAGTTCTATAAAAAAGGCACCGACATGTCGCGGCCTTTTTTCTTTGGGTCGACATTTTATGCATTTTTGGGACGAGAAAGTCGTGCCAAAACGTTTGTTTTTTTGTAGTGAAAACAACCTCGAATCTTGTACGAACCTCCCTAGACGAAGTAGAGAAGTCGAGATAAATAAATCTCACCCATGAATGAAACAAGCTTCCCCTTAAGTCTTGATTTCCTTTGTAATTTCCATGCCATGCTACCACAGACATCTCTTCCCCCTTTTTGTTATAATCAAATAGGAGAATGTATGCAACCATGATCTTGACCACCACAAACCAATATCATACAACTAATCTAAGTCTTCCAATGTCTCAAATTGCCCTCCATGACGAACAAATAAGAATAATGAACTTGAGCAGTAGAAACTTCAACTAGCAGTAGTAATAATGACAAGCAATAATAAAAATCAAAAACTTCCTCTTAAGTGGTGCATGAACATCAAATGATTCTTTAAATCTTTAGGCTCTATGTAATGGTCACATATGAAGAAAACTAAGTATTACCAACTTGATGCTGAAGTAGAACAACCCAAACTTTTGTCTTATGTCTTGTACTATATATGTGACTTCGAACGTATACCCAAACTGATGTATAAGGAGACCTCAATCTCTTGACAAAAACCCATATTTGTCAAGTCTTAGTCACGACTTGAACGCGCAAACAACTTATCTTTAAAGTGTAACACCTACTTTAAGATATGATAAGAACACAAACCTGTGAAACTCCACTTCATCGTCAAATAAGTGATAATTAACATTCTTCGTAATCAATTAGAACAAATACAATGAGCCTTTATAATCTGTTAAAATCCAAAAACGTGCCAAAAACATGTACTGTCCAATAACTTTCCATTCAACCGAGAACCAGAACTACTTTGTGACCCGATATCGGACCAAACTAGCAGTATTAAAAATATATCGGATAGAACTAACAGTATAAACCATGTCGAACAGTATGAAAATCGACGAGCAGTACTAATAAGGCTGAGGAGTACTAACGCGTCATCAGTACAAACTTGTGGACAACTAGCGGTACAAACTTAAAGAAAGCAGTACTAACCCGAATACAACTGCTATAAATCGAATAACATTAACCATACCATACAATAAGGAGCATCATTAACAATAAGAGAACGAGCATCACTTCAACTTCAACAGATTATTGGTCATCTCACTTTACCCCAAAACAACATAAACAATATTAATTCAAGCAACTTAGGGTTTGCAATACATCATAAATGTAACCCATGTTGTATCATGTCGCCATAGAAAACCTTGAAAACCGACAACCCAAAGCTGCTTTCATCCATCATCGTGATTCAAAATGTTTAAGGGTTCTATTAGTTGTGAAGACTTCCAGTAGTTGAGATTGTGTAACAACAATACAACATCAACCAGACTTGACAAAAATAATTTAAAACAAACCATAAACATTAAGAAAATCGCTCCGTATTTTGACCATACTAGGGTTTGATGAAAAACCCTATTTTTCACCATATCGACTTGCACCAAAAATCGTTGCAGCTCTAGTTTGTTTAGAACTAATATAGGATAATGATAATATAGGCGGAATATTCAGACATAGAATCAATATTATCATAACAAGGTTTTTCATTCATACATTTTCCTCCACGCCCCAATTCTAGATGATCATTCTAGAACGGTTACAATCTAACATAGATCAAGTTAAACCTTGATTACCTTGGGGCTACAAACACCTAGTCAATTACATCTTGAAAACGTTTGACTACACACGTTTTCTTTTTTCTGTGCACACTTTTACCAGATGTCCCATGTCCTCTTTATATATTAGAGGATTAGGGTTACAAAGAAAATAATATAATTACATAATAAATCTTTTTAACAATTAAGAATATCTTCTAAATCGTTAGTCTTTTGTAGATTTTCATATAGTCAGATTTAGTCCTTCTTGTTTTCATTCTTCTTATTTTATCTCATCAAATCAATAAACCTAACACTTTGGATTATCCATAGGATCAAGTTTTTCCACAAGAGATACACGGTCACAAGTACAATAAAGTGCACTCGAACGTGGGCTTCCACTCGTGTCAGCGTCAACAACACTAGGGCTATTTGCAAAGCAGGTATTATGATACTTAGAAACAGATCAAGTAGTACGTATAAACGAGACCCCAATATCATCCATTAACAAAAACTTACCATCAAGTAACTTGCGTTCCATGTCGTGATTGTTTTCAGCAAGAACATTCACAGGAACACCATAAGGTCTTGATTCAGATTTTTTATCACCACTTTGGCCATAAGTTGTTCCTCTCTTTCATTACCCCCGTCAAGAATGGAACAAGATCAATCGACCCTCAAACCAACTTCCCAAACACGACACAAGATCAGTTCCAAATCCAAAAACAATACGCACCATTGAGCATAAAAAAACCCTAACCCAATTAGGGTTTTACCAATATCCAGCAGTAAACCCCAAGCGAAATAAAAAGGTATTATACACATCAGTTTAGAGTTTAACAGGTCACATGTAACAAATAAGCAAAAGCAAAATAGACAAGAACAATTAATGGATTAACACTAACCATAGAAAAAAACTATTTTTAACAAACCCTAGAAACCCGAAACCCTAAAATTTTGAATCGATTAGGAATGTAAAGGCTATAAATAAGATCATGTTTGATGATTACTAGAGTGATAATTGAAAGTTCGGTCATTTTTTTTTGTTCTCCAAAATTGCCAAAGTTGAGAGCAAAACTAGGGGTTCGCTGTTTTTATTATAAAATTTATTAAATAAATATATTTTCTCTCTCTTAAATCTACATAAAATACAAATCCAAATCCTAAACCCGTCTACAAACCAAACGGACCTTAAATCATCATCAAACTTCTTTCATTTTATATTTTTAACCTATTCACATTTTTTTTTCTCGCAATAACTACAAATTAAATTCGCAATTGTGGCATCAACGGTCACTTCAGAACCACAAGTACAATTATTTGTCACTATACACCGTCGCTTTGCGCAATTATTCATGTAGTAATTTATAAAGGGTTATATACCTTTATTTGCAAACAAAATTTATTTTAAAAGTTTAAGTTTAAGTTTAACTTATAGGTTTATGAATTTAACCAAACGGCCCAAGTTTCTTGTTTATGACCATATCCATATTGAAACCCGACCCGGCCTCAATAACCCAACACCCACCTTCAAAAACCCTAAAAAACACACACAAATCCATTTCATTGCGGCGGCAACAACACCCCACCTTCACAGAAACAAAAACCGAAATCATCATCAAAAACCATGGTAAAAATATCGAATCTTCTATAGTTTACGGTATTCAAATGTCATTTTTTTACATCAGTTTCTGATAAATTTTATAAATTTTTCAGGCACCCAAGAAGGAGAAAGCACCCCCACCGTCATCCAAGCCCACCAAGTCCGGTGGTGGCAAGCAAAAGAAGAAGGTCAACTTTTTATATATATTTTTTAAGGGGTGTTTGTTTAAGCTTATTTGTGGGCTTATTAGCTTATTTGTTTTTGGCTTATGTTTCATAAGCCCAAGTTTTCCTGTTTATTTCGAGACATATGGGTTTATATGTAATAAGGTTCTTATGATATAATAAGCTTATGTAAACCCATAAGCCTCAAAATAAACCGGAAAATTTGAGCTTATGAAATATAAGCGGAAATCAAATAAGCTCATAAGCCCACAAATAAGCTTAAACAAATACCTTAGTAGTAATGCACTAGTTGCTGTTTTCATAGTTGAAGATGTGTTTTGATTTTTAGTTGTGTGTTGCAGGGTTGTTTGTTTAAGCTTATTTCTGGGCTTATTAGCTTATTTGTTTTCAGCTTTTATTTCATAAGCCTAAATTTTCTTGTTTATTTTGAGACTTATGGGTTTATATGTAAGAAGGTTATTATGATATAATAAGCTTATATAAACCCATAAGTCTCAAAATAAACCTGGAAATTATGAGCTTATGAAATATAAGCTGAAATCAAATAAGCTCATAAGCCCACAAATAAGCTTTAAACAAACACCTTAGTAGTAATTTACTAGTTGCTGTTTTAATAGTTATTTGAGTAAGTTGTGTGATGATTTTTAGTTGTGTGTTGCCGGGTTGTTTGTTCAAGCTTAGTTGTGGGCTTATTAGCTTATTTGATTTCGGTTTATATTTCATTAGCCCAAGTTTTCCGCTTTATTTTGAGACAGATGGGCTTATATATAATAAGCTTATTATGATATAATAAGCTTATGTAAACCCATAAGTCTCGAAATAAACCAGAAAATTTGAGCTTATGAAATATAAGCTGAAAACAAATAAGCTCATAAGCCCACAAATAAGCTTAAACAAACGACTTGGTAGTAATTTACTAGTTTCTGTTTTCATAGTTGAAGATGTGTTTTGATTATTTGTTTTGAGGTCGGAATTTTTACATGCAAGTTGAGTGATGTTTTGTTGTGGTATTATTAGTAGTTGTTCTATACTGAAATGTGCTTTTAGTGTCGATATCGGAACTTTTAGAATGCGAATTTATTTGTTGTTTTGCTGAGGTAATTGTAGTTGCTCCATGGTGAAAGGTGTAAGTCTAGTTTATTGATTTTGAGCTCGGAAAGTTTTTGTTCCGGATAAGGGGGAGTTTGTTTAAAGCTTATTGTTTGGCTTAAGAGCTTATTTTATTTCGGCTTATATTTCATACATCCAAATTTTTAGCTGACTTTGAGACTTATATAAGCTCATAAGTTTTAAAATAAGTCGGAAAAATTTAAGCTTACGAGATATAAGCCAAAGTCAAATAAGCTTAAACAAACACCCTTTAACTAATGTGATATGCTTAGGTAACAGTAGTTGGTCTATAGCCGAAGTGGTTGTGTTGTGGTTGTATTTATTTAACGGTCTCGGGACTTTTTAAAATGTGTGTTGAGTGATGTTCTGTTGAGCTATTGGTTGTTTTGTTAGAGTGAAATGTGTATTGAGTATTAAAGTCGAGTTCGAAACTTTTAAATTGAAAACTGAGTAATGTTTTGATGGAGTGTCAGTAGGTTTTTTTCTTGTGAAAGGTTGTTTTGGATACTGGTTTTGAGCTTAGAATGTATTTTTAGTTCCACATAGAACGTTGTTGGTCAAAATTTTCACTTTTTTTTTTAACATTAAAGTTATATTCATAAATAATTTTTATAGTTATTTGAGTAAGTTGTGTGATAATTTTTGGTTATGTTTTGACCTCTAATCTGTTAAATAATGGTTTTGTTGCATATTTAGTACACTACATTATTATTAGTTGTTTTCATAGTTGATGATTTGTTTTCATTAAATGACATTGAGGTTGAAATGTTTTAAATGTACGTTGAGTGATGTTCTGTTGAGGTGGTGGTTGTTTTATACGAAATGTGTATTTTAAGTATTAAAGTCGAGTTCGGAACATTCAAAATGCAAATTTGGATAATGTTATGTTGGGGTAGTGGTAGCTGTTTTTATTGCGAAAGGTGTGTTTGGTTGTTGATTTTGTTGTTGGAAGTTGAGTAATTGGATATGCTTAGGTAGCAAGTTGTTGGTATAGCCGAAGTTGTGTTATTGTTATTGTTTTCGAGCTATAATTTTTTCAAATGCAAGGATATTGGTAGCTTTTTTTGAGAAAGGTGTTTTTCTGATTCTAATTCTCAATCTTTTTCTAGTTGTAAGTTGAGCTATGTGTATAGCAGAATTTGTGTTTTGATTAGTGATGTTGAGTTTGAAGGGTTAAGAGAGTAACTTATTTGACATGCAGTAGATAGTTTTCTTTGCTTTTCAATTGGTTATTTGTGTCATACTTGTAGAAGTTAAAAGGAATGAATTAGGACTGAATGTTCTGCCTCTATTGTGTGAAAATCATGTCAATAAGTAGTTGTAATTAATGGATTGTGGCAATATGTGACTTTGAAACTAGTCGCTACGAATAATATGCTACTTTTTGGGTAGCTGACGTAGTTATGGAACTTATGATTAAGAAATGACTAATCACGTATTAAACGGCTATGGTTTAAAGTAAAAATATACTTCATATTTAATTTTTTTCATGTGACAAAAGCTTTCATGTGTCTCATTTGAATCACATGGTATATTTTAGACAAAACTGCTTATTTTAGTCTTTCAAAAATGAAACAGAGATTTGTAAACACGATTTTATGAGAAATTAGGACACGTGACAGCAAACATTTTTTATGATGGCATATACCCTTTTCTAGTTGCTAAAAGAGTAATGTGAACAAGTATATCTATGGTTTGGCAACTTAATTGATCATATAATGTTCTCTCTATTGTATTAATGGATACTAATATTGTTAACGAAATGTTTTGCAGAAGTGGAGCAAGGGAAAGCAAAAGGAGAAGGTCAACAACATGGTTTTGTTTGATAAGGCTACCTATGACAAGCTTCTTTCTGAAGCTCCAAAGTTCAAGCTCATCACTCCTTCCATCTTGTCAGACAGACTAAGGGTATTGTTTACGCTTTTACTAATCTTGTTATTATCACAAGTAAATTGCATAATATGTACATTTGCCTCTTGTTGAATGGGTCAGATTTCATTAAAGCTCTTGTATAAGTTTAATAAACTTTGACTTTTATGCAGATCAATGGATCATTGGCACGTAAGGCAATCAAGGATTTGATGGCACGTGGTGCAATCAGGATGGTGTCTGCTCATGCTAGCCAACAGATCTACACCAGGGCCACCAACACCTAAGAATCAATGGCATGATTTTCTAGTTGCTGCTCCAGTTTATGTTTTATTGTAACTGTTAAGAGGCACATTTCGTACTTTTGTTCTTTTTTAATGCGTCACTATGATTAAGATTGAATTTTGTTCTCATGAGGTTTAGTTTTGGATTTCAAATGTTTCTGGTCCCTATTTTAGTTGCTTGATCTGGTGGTTGTAGATTTTTTTTTGTGAGTTTTCGACAGTACAGCAACCCTAGCTAGTTCTGTCTGTTTTGTCACCATGGCTGGTTTTTGCATTAGTTGCCAAAACTAACAGACATAAACAAATAGCATCAAACATCATTTGTTTTCAAATCGATTCTGGTCCTGGTTTCAACTCATACTCCTACCCAAATTTACAAGTTTCAAGTTAAGCGTTTTACAAGTTTCAACTCATACTCCTACCCAAATTTGTATCATTCAACCAACTCATACTCCTACCCAAATTGGTTTAGCGGTTAGGGTTTTAGGGGTTTAGGGTTTTTAGGGGTTTAAGGTTTTAGCGTTTTAGGGTTTAGGGGTTTTAGGGTTTAAGGGTTAGGGTCTAGGGGTTAGTGTTTGGGGGTTGTGTTAATACAAAAAGAGTATTTTTAAAATTTTCATTTATAGCCAGATCGAAACCCACAAAAACTATAAAAATAAAGTCATTGTTTCACAATATTAAACTCTATAAACATAATTTTATTCTCATCACAATTAGATAATTAATTTTATCTAACTATTAACTGTCATGTAGATATTAAATTTTTAAATATAAAGCTGAAAGTAAATTTAATTAATTTGATCAAAATAAATTGTTAGATTTACGTGACCTTTATTGACCCCACGTGTCATAATATGACGTATCATGTAGAGAAGCTGAAATATTTCAAATCGTTAGTACTCGTTTGAAGCATGACCACGAATCTTCTTACAAAATTTTTTTTTTTAAAAACTTACATTAGAATTTATTAAAATTTCCGAATATGAAACATTACCCATATGTGAAAATTTTGTAAAGTATATAACCCATATAAGGGACTGAGGTAAAAGTATATTACCAATATGTGAAAATTTATAAAAGTTTGGATATGATAATGATATTTTTAAAAGTATATTATCCGTATTTAAAATTTTTGTAAAATATGTTGGTAATATAAGCCTTTAACCCTAAAGAAAAGAATAAAAAAAAATAGGAAAGTGATTTGCACATTTTTATTTTTTATTTGCCCAATTTATGTATTCAATTTACATTTATTATATGTCACTTTATCACTTTGTATATTTGAGTGTGTAAATAATAAAATGAGAGTTGCTATCAATTCCAAAATATATATATATATATATATATATATATATATATATATATATATATATATATATATATATATATATATATATATATATATATATATATATATATATATATATATATATATATATATATATATATGTGAGTTAAAATAAAAAGACAAATATCCAGTAAAAAGTTAATAAAAGATTTTTTTCAAAAAGTTCATTGAAAAATTCCCAAAAATCCCACAAGATCGGGTATGTTGGTGCATAAAACTTTGTGAAAACATTTTTATAATTTTGAGTTTTGACACGTTTTTTAATGCACAAAACGAATTTTGATGCGCAAAAAATTTTGATGCACAAAATTTTTAACTTGTTTTAACACGCGCAATGTTATTTTGATGAAAAAGTCGAAAGAAGTTGCAAGAAACCATTTTTCACAAAAAAAGATTTAATGCAAAACGATATATTCATAATTTTTTTCGAAAAATATCCACTTTTAGAAAAAGTTTTCAACTTTTTCATGCACCATCATACCCGATCTTGTGATTTTTAATTTTTGTGAACTTTTTTTGAAAAAAATCTTTTATCTTTTACGGATATTTGTCTTTTTATTTGATCTTTATCCTATATATATATATATATATATATATATATATATATATATATATATATATATATATATATATATATATATATATATATATATATATATATATATATATATATATATATATATATATATATATAAGGAAGGATCAATAAGAAGAATAATTAAAACGAGCTGCAAGAAGTAATTCTACCCACACATTTTAATATGGGAGGAAAATTTGAATGAAGACGATCCATTTTGAAAAGCAAGATAGAACGGTTTATTGATTCTTTCTCATCCTTCTTATTTTTATTATTCTTCTTATTCGATCCTAACTCTATATATATATATATATATATATATAAAGTGTATGTGCATTTTGAAAATTTAATTCTTGAATCTTGAAACTTAAATTAATATAATTTATTTAAATTACCTAAGTAACTCTTAATACATCTTAAACTTGATAACTTTTAAAAAACACACACTAAATTAATTTAAAAAACACACGCTTTGTATTAAAAGAAAAGAAAAAAACAAACAAACGCTTTGCATCAATGATTGAACCAGACTCACTATTTGGCAAATATAAATGTTTGCTGTTATACATGATCACTTTGCGCGAATATTCGACTAGTTGATCAAAACAAGTACGGGATACTAAGTAGTAAAAGAAGTTAGTGTGGCTTGTACAAAGACGATTATCTCAATGAATGAAGTTTCTTACTCATTTGAAACATGACCACAAATCTTTTTGGTACAAAAAAATAAAGGGAATTGCATATATTTTTCAAAAGATGAATAATTACATATATATTTTTTTGTTTTTGATATACATGATACAATGATTTTTATGTATGCAAAGGATATGTAGACAATTTTGCATCTTTAAAAAGATATATATGCAATATGTTTATCAAAAGGAGTACGGGATACTAAATAGTATACCTCTCACTATTAACGGCAGAAAGAGACACAAACAAAAATGCTCGACTTAACATTATCTCAGTCTCAATATAAAGTGAAAAGTGGTATTCTTATTCTTTCAGTATATCTGGCCTCAATTTTATTATAAACTCAAATTTCTCATCTTTATGTTGACAAACACTTATTTTAGATCTTTTTGTTGATCAATCAACTTACAACTTTCAACTAGAAGGTAGTAGTCATTCCTTACTAAAGCCTAAACTATAGTCTATTTTTGAGTAAATTGGAAAATTCGTCTTTGTAGTTTGGTCAAATTGCATATTCAATTCTTATTTTTTCGAAAGTGTACTCATCGTTTATGTGAAGAACTTACAAATGCACATTTGTTCTTTGGCTAAAGTGAAATTACTAAACTACCTTTTTCGTTTTCCCTTTCACTTTGGTCCACGTAAGTGTAATTTAGTCATTTAATTTTATCTAAAGACCAAGAGTGCACTTGTAAGTTCCTCACAAAAACGATAATAGCTCTTTTAAAAGGATTAAGACTGAACCTGCAATTTGACCAAACCACAAGAGTGATTTTTGCACTTTACTCTCTATTTTTAGAATGGGCCATTTATGAGGTACTGAAATCTGGGAGTGAACAACTACCTTAAGATAAAATTATCGAACATGTAATTGGAAACGAAAAAAAGTATTTGTCACGAAATATTTTAGTAGCCCACTACTGATTATTTGCAAACGATTATTAAATGCTTTAATAAAGCAAATGAACTAGATGCACTACAAGTGACAAACTTTATTCTTATTCAAGTATACCATCGAACTTGCCTGATACTTTTATACAACATGACAATTATACATAACGTAAGTAGTTTTAATTTTACAAGACTTTTATATATTTGTTGTGGCAAGGGATAATTGGGATCTTAGAGCACACGGTATGGGGGACGAATAACACGCCAAATACACCCCTTTGTACCAATGGCGCCGCCAAACCCCTACCGCCTAACTCGCCATTCTGCTCCGCCGAACGCCTCCGCCATTCAAATGGCTTGGTGCCATTCGTGTATCTTTCTTTTCATTTTTCTTTTGATTCTGTTTGAGTTTGTCTTTTTTTTCCTTTTTGCAGTCGTGGGTGATGCACGTAAAATTGGTGAAGAAGAAAAGATGGTGAAGAAGAAAGGACGGTGCGATTAAATTAAAGGAAGAGTATTAAAAGAGTTGTGGTTGCATACTTGCATATTCCCAACACATCAATACATTGTTTATTTTTTTTCTTTTTTGATGCTTTTAATATTTATTTTATTTTCCAATTCAATGAATGTGCATAGTCTTCAACTCGTTTGTCAAAAAAGTTGTATTTTCCGATTTAATCATGTGGTTGTTTTAATAGTTTATTTTTAAATAAAATAAAATGAAAAAAGTGGACCCAATAATACGTTATTGGTGTGTTATGGTGGCGAGAGTGTTTGAGTTATTGGTGTGTTATTCGGAAGTGTATGATGCTATTGAGGCAAGATACCAATAACGCTGTTATTGATCTCTTACACCACTTGCTTTTATACGCCATGTGGGCCTAGTGGTTTTTTAGCTACTGTCATTATGTATGTGTGAGTGTAGTAGAGATTTAGCTCTTTGGCTTTTGTTTTGAGTCTTGTGTTTCAGTAGGCCTTGTTTGGCTTGGTCTTATTTTTGGGTCCCTTTTCTTTTAAATTGGCTTGTTTTGATTGAACGGGATGCCATGTATTGTATTTTTGTTTTGTTCCCTTTTGTGGGTTTTCTATAAAATTGTTGTCTTTCTAAAATAAAAATAGAAAAATCTCTAGCATAGCTTGTAGCAAGTACAATCAGGGCCGTCCCATCAATTTGAAAGACCTTATGCCATAACTTAAAAAGACCACCTAAAATGCAATAAATGTGAAAATAAAATAAAATAATATATCCTTCAGATTTCAAGAAAACAACAAAACTCAGAATATATTTGATTTCACAAACACAAGAAACCATAAGATCAAATAGGCGATTATGAGTTTTGAGAGAGAAAGCTAGAGGTTTATGAACTTTAGTGAGAGAAAGAATAATCTTATTATGAGCTCCAACTCTACCTCTAAGGCAGAGAGATTTATAGTCATTACATAAAACGCCACCCATCGGGCCGGATCGTGCATACAGTGGGTAAAGACCCGTCTGGTCTCCACGGTGTTACTTAACTAAATACTAATTAACGAAGAATAACTACTGCCACGTAGCTTTCTAACGGATACATATACTGAGGTGACCGACACTTTAAATACATGGATTTTCTAAATCCTAACAATCTCCCCAAGGAGGTCACCTCAAACACATTACAATTACATAGAATACAAACAGATGTTGAAATTGTTCTTGGATTCTTGTTCATGTTCTTTGTTCTCGTAGCTCGTAGTCTTTGATACTTTACTATTGCATGTTTGAATAACCCGAGTGGAGGTCTTTAAGCGATCCACGTGATACGTAGTTTTGAGCCGCCTTTGAGATCATCACCACAAGAAATCTCGACTCGTCCATTGTGGTGTTGTGACATTTGGACCGACACGCCACATTCGGATCATGATATCTTCTCATCGTAGTAGCGGAAACTTTGTTGATTCATGATATTGGCGCAAGAAGCATGAAGCATGGAGGAGAATATCGTAGTCATTGATGCACTAATCATGATTTCTTTCGAGATGAATGCGTGAGTGAGCATGCGGCTATGGATTGACCGCTTCATTCTCGATCACCGCAAACGTAGGCGCACCGCGATACAACAGCTATAATAAATCGCACGAAAGTGTCTTTGATCACTTCGTTGACTTGAGGTACACGCCCACGGTTCCCCGCTGATCAAGACAAGTACCGCCTGGATCGTGTCTCAAGAGAAGGTCGATAGATAATGTCTTGTTCCGTGAGAATGAAACAAGTCCTTTAAGAGGAACTTGAGTGGTTTGGGAAGTTGAAATGCGCAGGCCACTAGGTCCATGACGCCTTGTCTTCAATACCGATGTTACCTTGGTAACCACCAAAGAGCAAAATGAATTGAACCCGGTTTCGCCCTAAGGTTGAATAATGGAGGCTATTTGTTTTCACCCTTTCTCATTCAATTTTTTCATTCTTCAACCCATTCGGCTTACCGAGACTTCATAACTAGAACCTTGTTGGGTTTATTCCACTAGCTCGACCTCACCGCACTCTTCCCATATCTCATTTTTCCTTTTTCAATATACCTATGGACTTCTACACTATCTAGTGGATTGTCCTGGTAGATCCCTCTCCTGCTCATGGATCATGGGAACAAATACCTAACCTTATCATCCTTATAACACCATACATAAAGTAAAGTTGGTCGGTCTATTTGGTATTGTTCATCTGCCATTGGAACCATTTGAAAATCAATCCAGATACTTATGATATATTATCAAAGCATTTTGTACCTGAATTATTTTGATATTTGTAGAACAAGAGCTCCCCCTCAACATGTGCATCAAGTGTTTGAAATCGTTTTGCACACGGAGGCAAGAGAGAAATTAACTTCTTTTATTACCATTTTCTAAAAGATATCAACATCACTCGATCAAAACAAGTAGATAAAGCATATAAGGGAAGGATGAGGTTTTCATAAACTCCCCTCAATATGCGCCTTGAGGTTTGAAATAGTTTTGCACATACAAGAGGAACACGCATATGATATAAATTGATCACGCTTTCGGATCTTGTGGTTTAAGATAGATGCTCCTCCTCAACATGTTCATGGAAAATTTGAAATCGTTTGCACATGCGGAAGGAGAACTTGTACATCCTTATAAAACCATTTACCGAATTATCGCTTTAACTAATTTAAATCACAAATTCTCCCCGATCACAATTATCAAATCATTTGAGATTTGTGATCTCAGAGATTTAAATTGAATTTGAAATCTTTAAGGAGAATTGTGACTTGATTATGAAAGCGCTTTATATCGATAAGGATCGGATTTTAAGACTTTAAACTCCATTGAATAAACATGCATGATTCTCTTTGAAAACAATTGTATGACAAATAACTTTTGATTTAATTGAAATCATTCTCCCTCAATCAATGACAAGTTGTTGATTGAGATAGATATTTTGACAAACTTTTAAGTCCAAATGATTATCAAAAATAGAGTCCAGTTATTTTCAAAACAACTAGTTTTCATTAGATAGTAAGGATCGTTTAAAGAATCGAGCAAGAAGTTTGAGAACCAAGATAAAGTATGGCTCTGTTTCTATCTTTTAAAAGCAAGCATGCCTCGAAATGACAATAAACCATTTTTTCTCTTTCTCCCAATTTTTTTTTTTTAAATAAATAAAAAATTCGAACAACATCTAAAGTCCCGTGTCATTCTTTGAATGACAAAGACAAAGACTGTAGATATAATCGAACCGAGAAAAGCATGACAAAAGACAATATTTTTGAAGATTTTTCGAATTTTTCAAATTTTTATGGATTTTGAAAGTTTTATATTTTGTATTTTGTTTTTCAATAAATATACAAGAGATAGATGAAGGAAACCTTTTACTCCTCTTCTTCTCTGAAAGACGCTTGAGTGTTTCGTTGTAGGCTCTTAAGACCCAAATGTGGAAGGATAAACTCAAACGTTTCTGGAAGAGCTTGGGTGAAGATATCGCTAACCGGTATTCGGTCCTCACAAAGTAAAGTTTCACCACACCGCTTTCAACTTGCTCCCCGATGAAATGATGTCGAATGTCGATATGCTTTGCTCTTCGAGTGTTGTCGTTGTTGCATGAGAGAGCAATAGCACTTTTATTATCACAAAGACAGGGATTTTGTTAAATTCAAAGCCATAGTCGATAATTGGGATCTCATCCATAGGATTTGAGCACAACAAGATGACATGGCTATGTATTCACCTCAGATAGAAATAGAAGTACCATTTGCTTTCTTTCACACCACCATGTTTATCACCCAAAAACTAAGCACCTGCACGTACTCACGAAAGTATCTTGACATCCTCGCATGATCAAGATACGATATGTCGTTAGTGACATACCGGTGTCCTTCTGTACCAAAGTCCCATATTGATGGTTCCTTCGAGATACCGAAGACCCGCTTAACCGCCTCAAGGTGCTTTTTAGTAGGCTTAGCCCGGCATTCAGCACACATGCAAACAACGAACAAGATGTCTCGTCTACTAGTCAGTGAGGTACATCGTGATCCAATCATACTACGATATTTCGCTTGATCCACCATGATCCCCGAGTGGTCCTCATCTAGTTTAGTACGCTCTATCATGGGAGTGTCAACGAGGTCACTTGAATAAAATCCAAATTTCTTTAAAATCTCATTTGCATATTTAGATTGATTTATGAAAATGCCTCCGGACTTTGTGAAATTTGTAATCCCAAGAAAATGACATATGTCCCATCATTGACATTTGAAATTTAGAACCCATTTCGCTTGAAAACGGTCACACTTATTGGGGTCAACGAGGCAAAGATGATATCATCAACATAAATTTGAACGTGAATTAAATGTTTGCCTGACTTCGGTGAACAATGTTGATCAACTGCCTTTGCTAAATTCGTAGATAGAAGAAACTTTGATAGCATATCATACCATGCCCTCGAGCTTGCTTTAAACCGTAAGAGCCTTCTTCAAACGATAAACGCGAGTATGATGCTCGATTCACAAAGCCTTCAGTTGGTCGACGAGACGACTTCTTTAAGATCTCCGCTCGTAAATGCCGCCTTTACATCCATCCGATAGACTACCATGTTCTTACTAGCAAGATTAGCCAAGAAGATTCCGATTGCCTCGATACGAGCAATGTGAGCAAAAGATTCTTCAAAGTCAATACCCTCCTCTTGACGGTATCCTTTAGCAACCAATCGAGCCTTGTTCTTTAACACATCACCATGCTCATCAAGTTTCACTTTGAAGATCCATTTTAGAGCAATGATCATAGCACAACTGGAGGTGTACTAATTCCCATACATCAAGTCGATCAAACTCATGAATTTCTTCTTGCATGGCATTGAGCCACCGTCTTCATTCATGGCGGTTTTAACATCTTTTGTTCGATCTTAGAGAGTACGGAGTTGAAGAAGCACCACAAGGCATCGGTTGCAAGTTATTTCCGTGGATCTTCGGACGAGAGGATTTCCAATGATGTTGTCTAATGGATGATCGTGAGTCCATTTTCTAAGGTGTTCATGTGGCGCTTGTCGAGGACTGAAGTAGCGAGTCGATGTCTCTCAAGAAGATGGTTCATGATGATTCAGAGCAAATATGTTTTCAAATGGAGCATCTTCGTGAGTAGCAAAGGATTAACTTCATCATTGATGCTGAAACAGCCCATGATGTACATTCAAGATTGATGATTTGTTGATGAGATCGAGTGATCAAGCAGCAGCGCTTCTTGACTTAATGATATTGAGATCAAGGATTGACTTCGTTTACGTGGATATGAGCGACCTGTTGTAGGAATCGACATTTCATTAGCACTTGGCTCATAATGTTCATCAAACATAGGATCAAACAATTTCTTTAAATCATCTTGAGATGGAGGTACATGGAGTTGCTTTGAGAAGAATTTGGTACATGCGGATGAACCAATGGACATTTAGAAGTGCGGGTCCCGAATGGATTGTCCAGAGCCATTTGACCGGTCACCATCAAACGTAACGTGAATTGTTTCCATGATATTTCGGTTCTCTTGTTGTAGATTCGGTAACCTTTCATTTGGTGCATATCCAACAAATACTCCAATATCCGCTTTAGCTTTAATTTACCTAAATCTTGTCCGTCATTCGTTGGATATATAAAGCACCAAACACACGAAGATATGATAGATCGTGTTTTCGATTGTGGACAAGTTCAGATGGAGTCTTTCCATGAGATGTGTGAATTAGAGATCTATTTTGTGTGTAACAAGCGGGCAATAGCTTCACCCCATAAAACATTGGAACCTTCGAGTAAATCAAGATTGTTCTTGCAACTTCTACAAGAGTTCGATTTCGCCTTTCAACTACACCGCTCGCTGAGGAGTTCGGGAACACTTCTTCGAGGATCGATTCCCATTTTCATAAAATTCATCGAGTACTTTATTAACAAACTCGGCCCATTGTCGCTTGGATGATTCGGACCGCTTTGTTGAGTCGGATCCGGAGTTGTTTAATGAGTTTAATGATGACATCTCAAGTTTCGCCCTTGTCCTCAAAAACTTAACCCAAGTGAATCGGGATTAGTCATCGACCACTACTAACACATATCTCTTCCCACTAATAGTTTGCACTCTCATTGGACCGCATGGATCCATATGAAGGGTATGAAGAACTTCCATTACGAGTTTGTGGGTTTTGGTTTGTGGGCATATTTCGTGCTTTTCCCAATTGACAAGTCGAGCAAAGATGATCTTTTTCATATTTTAACTGGTAAGCCTCGACAAGATCCTTTACGGAAAGATTGTTTATTGTACCAAAGTTCAAGTGATTGAGACACGATGCCATAACCAAGACTTTGTTTTAGAAGCCTTTGACAACAAGCAATTGAGAGGACTTCGTCATGTCGCCGATAGAAATGGTGTATAGGTTTGAACCCTAGTACCTCTTAATAATTCTACACCGTCAAGTTCTCTAACTAAACAAGTATGCTTTCTAAAGGCTACTTGATCGGAATCACGCAATTGACCAACAAGAGAACAAATTATGACCAAGACCTTCCACATAATATACCCGGAAATAACACTTTACCAACCACATAATCTCCATAACCTATAATAGCTCCAAAATGGTCGCTCCCGAATCTAATCGTCCCGATGAATTTACTCACGGTTCATGAGCCGTGACCGGTCTCCAAATATATGCTTGGAATACCGAGTCCGTGTACCACGTAAGCGATTCGAACGATCCGCGCTGAACATGCATAAGAATGGATAATCGGATAATGGGATCCCCATGCAAGAATGGGTTCCATTTGGTTAGTAATGTTGATTGGAACACCCACATCGTAAATTGAAGCTATCTATATCGTAAATTGAGGCAATGGGATCATTATGAATAGATGCGACTAGTGTTCAGATTTGCCTATTCAAAAATCGCTCACTTAAGGGAATAGTTCTACCAAGAGGGCATCCATTTTCTAGTGGGCATTGTCTCATTAACCTTATAGCCGTAAGGTATCCATTGATGACCTATCTTACTAAATGTTCTTCCCTGGTTTCATTTTTTAACTCTTTCGCCTTTGCCTTTAGCCTTTTAACATGATTTTTGCATTAGCAATATTAACTGGGATTTGACAAGATTAGACAAAGCATTCACACCACATTTATGATTAGTAATGTAATTCAAGCGGACATCATTACCGTGTTTGCAAATAGTATCGAATTCAATTAATTAGAGTACGCCTATGGCTAATACTAGAATCAACACGATTCGTTTTATTCGACTCAAACTTAAAGTTCCTAGATTGGTCTTCTACTCTCTTCCAATGCACATTCTTAGCTTGCAAGGTCCTATCATTCCTTGTGTTGTCTTGAGACTTTGACCTGCTCGCTTTAATGTCATTGATTATTCCTGTAGAGGGAATGGGAACATTAGTTGGTTGATCTAATTTTTGCATTCCTGAACTAGATGTGCAAGGATCTGAACTACTAGAAGGCACATTAGTGTTTACTTTCTTAAAACTATGATTTGAGCTATTTGCAGGCACACTGAAATTCACTTTCTTAACACCAGAAGTGCTGGGATTTGTACTCCTAGAAGGCACACTAGAGTTCGCTTTCTTTGCACTAAATGTGTTGGGATCTGAACTACTTGAAGGTATACTACAGTTCACATTCATAACATTGGGCATCGAATGGATTTCATACTTGGCACTAGGCATAGAACACGGAATCAAAGGATTAACCTCTCACCCAAGGACTTAGGCATATTGTGATTAAGCATTCTAGAATTTCTTGAGATCGCTTTGGCATATAAGCATGCATGCCCAATTGCATTATCAAGTGGTTTCTCTAACTTATCCTCTTCAACAATCTCACGGAGACATTCCGCATAATCCTTATGGATGAGAAATATGTTTAATTTGCAAGTTTATTGTTCCTAAGATGAGGAGGAACATATTTCCTGAACAAAGCATATTTATTACAAACAGTACCTTTGATCCACCATTCTCCCATTGGTCATTGGCATTTTCCTTTTACCGCTCTTGATTCTCAATTTCCTTTTGCAATGAAGCTATTTGTTCGATATTTTTACATGAGTGACCTTTATTGATTCAAATAACTCATTGAAATGACGCTTAACCTTTTCATTTTCTTCTAGAAAACTTTCGCTTTCCTTTTGTAATGCATTTACTAAGTTTTCAAGATGAAACGTTTGAGAATTCGAGAATCTAAAGGAGGAGGCATTTGGGAGCCAGTCAAATTGTTCTTTTCACCCTTTAATTGAGAGATTTGGGCTTTCAACTCGATCGTGTTACATTGAGCTTAAACTGCTCATCACGCTTATTTATTTGAAAAACGCATCAAACTCGAGCATCCGAGGATGTCTTGATATTTGAAGTTTTGACATTTTCTTTAAGATGTTGATATTTTAGTTGTAAATTAAAATGCTCAACCTCTAGTTTAGAAAATGTTTAACCAAATTGTCGTGATCATCCAGCTCAATTTTCTCATTTAGTTTAGAATTAGTCTTTTCAAGCTCAATGACACGATCATGGAGACTTTCAGTAACAGATAATTCATGAAATTGAGAAGCATTAATGGAACAATTTGTAGCAATGAAAACACATCTTGAGCAACACATTCAAGAATAAGAGTCTCATTCAATGTATGCAAGTTCTTCCTCTCAATCTCATTATGTTTTAGTGCTCACCATAGTCACTAACCTCAACTATCATTGCATCAAATTCCTTTTCATTTCTTTAATGTCTAAATTCATTCCCTTTTAAGAATTTCAAAATGATCTTTTAGTTGTTTAAAGAAAGGCATGACTTTAAATAACATTCTTCGCTTGCTCAAAACCCTTTCCCTCCGCTTATACCGGTGGGTGTGATCATTTTCTTACAAGTTTTCTCAAAATCAACAAATAGTTGAAAAATAATATATTGATCGATTAAGGTCTTGCTTTTAGTGGCAATAGTCCTAGGAACTAAATGCATTGTGTATTGGGAGGATACACAACAAGGCATTTTCCTAAAGGGAGGTTTGTTACAACAAGATTCTCTCGCTTTTGCTTATCTAAATCCTTGTTCCATAACACTTGTTCGGGTGTTAACAACGTCCGAGGCTTAAACATGTTCAAGGAAACCAATTCTCCTTCTGTAATCATGGGGTGTAATATTTATTTTCTTCTTTACATTTATGATCATCTAGTTTCTTGTTCATCTTTTCCTAGCGACTTCATCCGATTTCTTATCTTCTCAAGGCACTCAACGCAACTACGCTTCGCTCTAGGCTTAAGTTTCTTTGCCATCATAAAGAACCTTATGAGCATTTCTAGCCCTTTAATGACCTCTGGATTTGGTTCCTCAACAAGGGAATGTTATGCTTATCGCTTAAGACTCTATGCTTAGTGATTAAGTGAAGCGATCAATGGTATTTCCTTGTACGTACAACTTATTTTCAAGCTTGTTTTTCAAGGGTTTTAGATTAGAAAATCATTCAAGAGTTTTGATTCCTTAGACCAATTCTTGCTTTAAGCATTTTAACATTTTCTTGAAGTTCTTGTTTTACACAAATAGCTTTAGAAAGCTTTTCTTGTAAGGAGTTTAACCTTGTTTTAATACTTCTTCTAAACCTACTTTTTCTAATAGTTATGCGCATTTGGTCATCCATTTCCTTTCACGGTGGTCAACTCAAATTTTGCACGTTGTTTATAAATAGCAACACGTTCTTTATAGGCATTCATTCGGAGATGACGATGAATAATCGTGGGTACATGCGGTGAATTCATTAAAATATAATCATTGTTGATCAGAAGATGCATCACTTGGTACAATCTCAGCTTCACTTTGTTTCACATATTGATCATATGGGACAACATTGATATTACCCATATTTTCAATATCCGACTCAATAATTATAGTTGATTGTACTGCTATGTATCTTTTGCCCATCAACTTCATCGATAATTTTAATACCTCGAAATGATTTTGTCTTTGGATGGACCAGCTTGTGGTGATGAAGAGACTTTAGGAGACCATTGGAGAAATGCTAGCCATGAAACCTGGTTTGCGATGGGTTCTTCATCAACATCGAATCGTATGCATCATAATCGCCTACTTGAAAGACATTCGATGATTATGGCCTATCTCTCGAATTGGTTGCTCATCCACATCCGCATCATATGTCTTAGCATTTCCTTCAAACCAAAACAACAACTCTCTTCATCCAAAGTCGCACTATTATCCCGAGCTTGCACAAGCAACATCTTATCCCCGAATTACTACGCATTCGAGGCGTGATGGCGATGTGCGGTTCCTTGTAATGTGTCCTCACCTCCACAACTGTAACTATTGATCGGCTTTACTTGTCCTTGATTTCCATTCCTTCCTCTATTCAGATTTTCCACATACCTCCTCCTACTCCACCTCTTCTTTGTTCATATTGTCTTCCTTGAAAGTGGTGTCTTTGTAACCTTTCCATCTCCGACCAAAGCATGGGTGTAGATTGGATGCAGCCCGATTTCATTGTTAGTGTGAAGTTTGTTGGTATGTGGAGAGAAGGTTAAGTTTTGTTTAACCATATAAGCCACTTATTGATAAAGTGTTCCATGACAAGATTGGCATCGTCAGTTTGAAGTATGGATCTTGAATGACTTGAGATGCTTTGGTAGTGGTTCCATCATGGGTGAAAAATGCGTTTGAATCATTTGATGAACTTGTTTTTCCTCGATTGGTTTTGAACCGCTCCGTAATCCTTTTTTCAAACATAGCATGTCTCTCATTACGGAAGGAAGGCATACAGTTGCTCACGCTTATATTCTTCAATTCTTTAGCGAGCTTCATGGTGATGACAAACTTGTGCCATTCGGGATTCATGTTGTTCACAAATTTTGAGTTCAACGAATGTTAGGAATAGTCATTTTGATGTTCCTCATGTCATTCACAAGCTTATGGAATCTCACATAGTACTCATAGACACTCTCATCGTGTTTCATCTTGAAATGCTCAAATTCATCATATAGTTGTGATTCTCTATCTTCAACAACAATTCTAACACAGAGAAGCATCTTGACATTATCCCATACAACCTTTGCTTCATGTTGTGATTGATAAACTGTAGATATCTTTGGAAGACCTTGTAGTATAATGTTAGAAGCCACGATATCCGTGATCGAATCTCTTCTTCTCCTTATCATCGAGCTCATCATACGTCTTTGGTCCGTCCATTCAGAAATCAATGTTCCATCTTCACCAGATCAAGTATGTCTCTAGTAGTCTCAACCCGATAAGGTCCTTCATCAATGGATTTGAGAATGTTGACCCATTTTCCTTCCAAAGACAAGACAATCTGATTCGTTGAGCCTAAGAGTCGTAGTCGATTCTCATCGAGCATGGGTGGGCGAGTATCCAACCACCGCGAACATCCTCGCAGTGGATGGGATGATTGTAGGAACGCTGGTAGACATGTTAATGATTAAGCGGGATTTTATAACTCTATGATTAAACCGGAACTAGATTCTTTCACGGGTTTTACTAAATCAAGAGAAAACCGTATTCTGATGGCGAGAATCAACCAAGTCGCTAAGTAACCTGAACCAAGTCGCTACGCACTCAAGTCGCTATAATGCCAGTTGCTAAGACACGGTCAAGTGATTAAATAGCAACTCGCTAAGAACTAAGTCGCTAGGAAAATTTTGACTGACAAGTAGCTAAGTTGTCAAGTCGCTAAAGAGCAACTCGCTAAGCGCAAATCGCTAACACCAAGTCGCTAACAAACTCAAGTACAAGTGGTAACCTTCACCAAGTCGCTACTCATGAGTGGAGAATCCACTAAGGTGTCTTGTTTGTCGGCTTGTCTCAATAGACAAGTCGCTTAGCTCAACTCTAAGCTACGCCCTTCAACTGACTCGCTACTAAATTACAAAGCAGAGTCGCTACCAAGATAACTTATCCGTGGCTCAAGTCGCTAGCTAGAAAATCACATAAACACCACTTTTCAATCCAAAAACAACCTGACCACGATGATTCGAAACACCAAATCAAAACCCGAGCACATACAATCATTCTAAACACAAACAACACCCAGATTCAAACTTTAACACTAGAAATGATCAAATGATGCAAAAACTACAAAACTTTTCAAACTCTAAAACCACCTAAAAGTCACTAGAATCCAAATATATAAGAGATGATCAAACCATGGCTCTTGATACCAATTGTAACATATTGGATTTCAAAACACACTAAACCATAAGATCAAATAGGCGTATTATGAGTTCTAGAGAGAGAAAGTTAGAGGTTTAGGAACTTTAGTGAGAGAAAGAATAATCTTATTATGAGCTCCAACTCTACCCACGAAAGGTAGAGAGTATTTATAATCATTACATAAACGCCACCTATCGGGCTATGGATCGGGCATCAAGGTAAAGAGCCGTCAGTCCCCCACGTGTTGCCAACTAAATACTACTTAACAATAAATAACTACGACTACGAGCTTTCTAATGATACATATACTTGGGGTAATGACACTTTAAATACATGGATTTTCTAAATCCTAACATGATATCAATATCAATAGAATGAGTAATTCTATCATCTTCTTAGGATTAACATGATTTAAATTGATAATTCTCACTTGCTTAGTACCCATTCATTCGAGTCTTATAAGTGTGAAGCAACTAAATGTTTACTAACTTATATTATTAATGATAAATTTAAGTATCTCAATCAAAATCGAACATAATACATCAAAAAGAGTTAGAATGTTACCTCAAAATAACAAAAAGAACGCTCACATCAGAAAAAAAAGGAAATATTTAATGTGATCACGATTAATTTATTTATCAACCTTATGATAAGAGAGCATCTATTTTTTTTCTTCTTCCTCAAACTTTAAGGTTTGCACACACTTTCTGGAAACGCATTCTATCAACGAAGTAAGCAGGCTCATCTTTGACTACAAGGCCTTGCATAACTATATTGGACTTCACTCAAATGTGCCCCTTCCAAAATTTGGGCCACGCTGAGGACCGGGCCTGAGTACACATGTGATTATGTAACATATTTTATGAGTACACCGAGACCAACTTAATACGAACATACTGAAACACATGGATGATCGGTATATTGGGGAACCTAATGTTGAAAGAATTTATTACCTGTTGAGGGGAAAGCTTTTAATACGATAGAGGAATGTATTGAAATGTATAACAATTATGCTGAAATCAGAGGTTATGAAGTTAAAAAGCAGCACAAAAAAACAAGTGATTTGGTAAAATATAAATACATCATGTGTAACAGGGAAGGGGTTCCAAAATACGTAAATGTAAACACATTGGATCCTAAAAACAGTGATAAACAAGTTAGAAATACAACACAACATATAATAGGTTGCAAGGCACAAATAAAAGGAGTTTTGGATCCCGTTCTGGAAAGTACGTAATAACTAAATTCATTTCTACGCACAATCATTTAATGATTCCGAAAGAGTATAACCATCTAACAAAAAAACACAAAAGAAGACAACTCAAGCAAAAAAACTATTGGTTGTCAAAATTTCAATCTTAAAACTTGGTGCTACAAGGGCACACAACGTGTACTATAACATGAAAGGGAGTGCTCAATATGTTCATAGAACAAGTGATGATTTTAAAAATTGTTAGTATACTTAATCCTAAACTTGGCATTTATTCTAGAGAGAGAGATAGAGTCTCGACACTTTTAACATAAAGAGAGAAATGTGAGAGATGAGGATAAAGTCTCGCAAGGACCTGACGTTGACACGCACCTCATAACCCATGAGGTATGGAGTATTTATACCCTTACAACCATGCATAACATTCAAACTTTTTCTCACAACTATACAAGTGTTGCGAGGGTGAAAGACCTCTCAATAACAAAAAGTTCAAATTGCCCTATCTATTAATAGTAAATTACATAGAAGACCTTATACTATAATTTACACTTTTTGTGCTCTAACAATCTCCCCTAAAGGTGGATCATTCAGGGTTTCTAATAATTGGCGTATTGTTGACTTAGCTTCGATATCTTCTTTTTTTGGGTAAAGCGACAACCACACTTTTAAACTCAATTGCTACAGCCTAATCGTCAATCGGTTGTTGTTTTGGTGCAGGCTTGCTTGATTTAGGGTTTGATCATGGTTTTATCGGTGTTCCCAAAGAATAAACACAATCCAATCTAAATTAAACATTAGCTTCCCGGAAACTTCATGTTTTACGTTAGATAAAAGTCAAACCAAGTAAATAAAACAATTGATACTAGAATAATTGTTTAACAAACTATTTGCCTTATTTTGAAATAATAAATTACAATTGTAGTTTTGGATTTGGCTTTATCTTGAAAAATTAACTGTGATGGCGGATATATTAGAAAACACCTCTACTATTTATAAAGAGTGGATGTTCATTTTTGAAACTTAAAATTGAATAATATTAGTGAACTATTAGATTCTTGATTAAAAATGATAACAAAATCTGCCACCAACTTAATATTTTAAATTTTGTTTAATCCTTAAACTTTTATAATTTTTTGTTTCTAACCCATAAATTTTTTTCTCACAATGACTACAAATTAACCCGTAATTTTTGCATCAAGGGTCAAAATGGAATCACGTTTTCGCAAATAAAATTATTTGCCGTTATATATTATCGCTTTGCGCATGTATTAATCTAACATATATGATACTTGAAAATATTACATTTTCCTTCATTTTGGCTATATTCATCATCAACTCAAAAATCAACAACTAAATACTTTACTTTATTATAGATTTGTTTCTAGATAAACAATCATAACTGTAAGTGGATTGTACTTAACATAAGCTACAAAGTAAAGTGACATATATATACTACAAAGTACATAATAACATTTTTTTGTGGTTTTACAAAAAGAAAAAAAGAAATAAAGAGTGTTATAGTGGAGCATCAAATTATGAAGAGATGAGGAATGTGAGAAATTTTAGGCCACTCTTCTCCGGTCTCCTTTTCACACCTTTTGCTTAGCAACTCACAATCTTCAATCGTAATTTCATTGAGATTCTTGAAACATTGTATCTTGTCTGGTAGGGAACGTAATTCGTTACAAGAAGATATATGCAAAGACCACAGTTTCGGGAAGTTACCTGGCAAAGAAACAAATGACGAACAATCGTGTATGATTAACTCTTGTAAACCAGGAAAGAGAATATCGTCATCGTCCCTTGATGTAGCATTATCGTCATCATGAAAACCCTTTAAACAAGACATTCGATTCAATCTGATACTCTTGAGGTTGGGTAATTTACCTAGTGGTGGAAGACTTTCACAATATTCAAAATAGTAAAATTTAATACTAGTCAAATTGACTAATTTCATCAGCCAACTCGGTGAAATAACCCTCCCCATATATCCATCTATTGTCAACCCCTGGAGACTAGAATTTGGTTCCAATCCCTCAAGAACCTCTGAATCATATGTTTCATGTTGATGATTATCCCACCACATTAACATCAAACTCAGTATATTGGTTTTGTCTTTCAAATTGGCACTTTTGGCATCGAATAAACTTCCAACATTCTCAAGTCTTGATAACGTCAACTCCCTCCCAAGAAGATTCAAATCTCCCAGTTCCCCTACTCGGGCCCCTTCATCTTTTCCTACAACAAATACTGGAAGCCTTCGAAGGTTAGTTAGATCTTTTATTCCAACAGGCATATGGCTGAACGAATAAGCAAATGCATCTACATGTTGAAGATTCAACAGATACCTCAAACCTTTAGGCAACTCACTGAACCGCCGACAATATCTTATAATTAATGTTTGTAAGTTTTGGAGATAAATAATAGTGTCTGGTAGAACTTGTATATCCGAGTCTTCTATTTTTAAGTATCTCAAATGTATTAGCTTGCAAATTGATTCGGGCAACGTCGAGCTTTTAATTCCTTTCAAGTACAACACCCTCAGATAAACATGGCTGGAGATTTGTCTAATAATACTATGATAAGTAGCGTAATTATTAGCATCCAAGAGCAACATTGACCGTACTGATCTTAGCTTAATCAAATCCCGTTTTGAAAAACGAAAACTGTTGCATGATAAACTAAGATGAAGCACCTCATCCGGAGTTATCAACTCCTTACCCAACTCTATAACTGAACAATCATGTCTCATCACGTATCGCGCAAGATCATGCATTAAATCATGCATTTTGCATATCTCACCCGTGTGTATTTCCTCCATAACGACATCTTGGAAAAACGACCTCGAGACCAAACAGTTAAAAATTTCCTCACCAAGCACATACAAACTCACATCACCTTGAGATGGAATAAATTCATTTGCCATCCACAACTCTATCAATAAATCCTTACTCATTTTCTCCCCTTTTGAAAAAATACAACAATAAGCGAAACATCGTTTCACATGTGGAAGCAAATCATCGTAGCTTAACCTCAAAGCTGTTAAGATGCCATTGTCTTGCATCTCCAACATGAACTTGTCGTTTACAAGTTGCCACTCATTCACCTGTTTTTTTGTCGACATTAAGCTACCCGAAGTCTTCACCGCTAGAGGTGGCCTTTGCATTTCTCCACCATCCGCCTTCTACAAGCTCCAACTCCCTTTACATTTCCCCCCGAGTCTCCTCCGCCTTGAACACGAAGCATCTTGAATAGCGACCATGACTCCTCTTCCGATAAAACTCCCGCATTACGTCTGTAACTCAGTGTATCTTAGCCCTGAGTTGGGCAAGATTTTCCTTCCATGTCGTTACCATAACGGTCTTGCCATTTGTTCCATAACAACGCTTTACATAACTCGTCCCGCTTTTCCATGTCCTTGTTTTCAACCCGTACATCGAAAGGTTTAATGGATATTTAAATAATAGTATGTCCGGATTCGAACTCGAGACTTGGGATTGCACATTCGTATGAGAATTGATGTATATAATTAATATAAATAAAGCGTTATTGTTATTAATTATTAATCACTAAATAAAACATAACGATAGTTAAATAATTAACGAGGTTTGGTTAGCGATCGTTAAATATTAACTAGAAGGACTAGAGATGAAATTACAAATCGGAAAGTTCTAGAATCCCTTTGGGGTGCTTAGGCCGATCGGTGGGGTTTCCAAAACCAATCCCACTCGAACTTGGACTCAAGATATGTTAACTATAAATACAAATCAATGTATTCATTATTGATTAACCTTGGATCACTTTGATAACCTAATTTCTCTCCTTCTCCTCTCCTCTTTTGTGGCGGTCGAACACCCTCATCTCCAAGCGGGTTTCGATTTTGTCTTAGCTCAAA
>CM040244.1:51935554-51961181 GCA_022545495.1 Chrysanthemum lavandulifolium
CATCACTCATGCACATTTTACGGGTCGCTCTTCCTCATTCCCGAAATCGAGCCAACCGACTTTTGCTAAACCTAATGAAGAGACAGTCAGTAATTTCTTCTTGACATTGGCATGATGAAGCCTCAGTGGATTATTACTAAGCATTCTCACGTGGAGCTTAAGAACATTCCTCAACCGTGGAGAACTCTATATCATCATTACCAAGTCTGCTTCGTCGCGACAAAGGGTTATGAGCATCCAAAGCTCATGGAACCGCAAATCTTCCGTCTCTCGATCAATAAGAAGGACATCGAAATCAAGCAATCGATATGGGAGGACATGATGCTATTTCACAAGAAGCTTGGCTCAAAGATTCCCTATGTCGATACACAAAGCTTTTGATCCAGAGAGCACTGGACTTAATCCTCGACATCCCCACGAGGCTCAATGACCCCGACAATCACGATTTGTTGTCCGAACTCATCCTTTCTATCGTAATCAAGGAATCGACAACTAAGAAGTGGTGCCGCGTCGCCGATCACCTTCTATCTAAAGAACTCAAGCTTGAAACGCATAAAAGGTATCTAGTAGCAGAAAAGAAGGCAAAGTTGGTCATCTTGATGAAAACCTTCAGAACTCCTACCGGAGAACCGTAAGAGAAGTGTCGAAGTGCAAGAAGTTCGAAAGTCATAGGAAGCTTCCCAAAAGGAATCCTCCTCGTAAAAGGATTGTTCCGTAAAGGAAGTCGAACCTATTCCCACACCGAACCACAGAGAAAGCTAATTGACGAGGACTTAGAAGGTACCGAATCGTAAGAAGAGATTACATACTAAACCGCAAAGGATGACACTCCATTAGTACCGAAACCTCCTAGTCCTCCAAATTAACATGGCAAAGGAAGACTCCAAGATTGTGCCGATGATCAAAGCTCAAGCTCGAAGTGATGAAGAGCAATCGATAAATCATACAGAAGAAGTTTAAATTACGACACCTTCAAAAAGTCAAGAATTTGCAAAGACCAAATGGTGGCCCTCAAGGATCAAGTGGTGTCTTCACTCTTCACCGTATCCCGATGCGTTAATCGAATCGACAGGATCCGTACCACCACTCTTGTGCAACAACAAAGCTTGTGGAGGATATTATCGAATATGAGTTTGAAAACATGAAACCGAGAAGTCCGAGAAAGATAAAGATGCTGATTATGACAAGTCGCTCGAAAGTCCTACACGTCACGTATGAAACTTCTCAACCGCCTAAGGACCCCGAGTCTCCCTCATGTCTCTTCCTCATCGATTCTTCATCTCACCTCACCACCACCATCAAAGAAATCAACCAAATCAACATCCAAATCAGAAGAAACCACCTCGATCTTGGATTTCATACACATGAGAGAATTGTGAAAGTCATCAAACAGTCGTAAAGAAAGACATGCTATATGTGAAGTCGAACTTTCTCAATAAACAAATACAATATCTACATGACGAATGACAAGATGCAAGAAGAAAGGAAGTTTATCCAGAATTCATGAGAAGTCATCGCGCAAGAGGAACCGAACGAAATGATCAAGGTTACACTAACAAGTACCTTCGTGGATATCGCTCCTAAAGTTACAAAGGAGATGTTTACAGATAACTATATCCGAATCTTATGCGTATAGCCAAGCAAACTATAAGATCAACACCTTTAACCATCACAATCAATCCATCCGATCTTGTAGTTTTCTCGGATAATGAATTGGTGCAAGCTTGTCACACAAATGTCTAAACGATTTGGGACATTTACTCGAGGAAGGAAATAAGTTTCAAGCATCATTGGACTACCAACTCAAAGAAGCATGTAGATTCAAGGAAAGTCTAAACGCCCTAGAGACGATGAAGATAAGGATCGGATAAGAATGATGAAGCAAACGTCAAAAGAATTCTCGTGAATCATCTTCTATGTTACCTCCTCTCCAACGGACTCCTACTCAACAAAGGTCCCTCCTCGCTCTTCTACAAGTAAACCTCGTGACGATTCCGAGTTACCACCCTGCCTCGTAAAACCGGTGATCACTTTGAGTATAACGGGTGGTGACGATGAAGAGGTCCTTGAGCCCCTACAACAACCCACCTCTCCCAAACAAGTTAAGAAACCGTAATCATCATCTAGGCCAAAACAAAAGAAGAAGGCGCCTATGGTCGACGCCGTATCATGGCTAGATGAAGATACAACACAAGAATTTGAATGGTTCTCTCACACTTGTCAACTCCACTCCCACCTCAAGAAGGTCAAGATCCGTAGACGGTAATACTTTGGAGCATGCTAAGATTCTCGCAAGAAAAGTTCCGTGAAGAAGATGACGAACCGAGTTGAGGCGAATCAAGAATGAAGCTTTTCAACTGTGGAAAGATAGCTCGAAGTGCCATCGAGGCTCTAATATCACCTTGAAAACATTGCTCGAGCTATGTCTAACAACATGGATTGGCTCAACCTGTAAGCAAACATCGACTTCACCAAACGGGACAACCCTCCATACTACACCGATCGTCAAAACCTCTACCAACAATTGGCCAACCAGATGAACCGAGGATTCCATTCGTATATTTCTTCAACAAAGACCCGAATTTCTTCTACATGGTGGCGATGGTTCAAGGAAATACGCTACATCGTTGACACTTCCATTCCCAAAGAAATATATACTCGAACCGCATAGCCATCGAGGAATGTGCCAATCACTTGTTCTCCGACAAAGTGGAAGCATACGACCGAGATGCAATGTACGGATTCATCACCGCCGGAACGTCAAGAATCTACTACGTAAGCCAGTTCGTAAGTCTCAACATGCGTGTTCAAGACTAAGGATATCGCCATCAAACATGTTGTTCTATCATCTGGCAGGACTACACCTTCCTAAAGAATATCGCGTCAAACGACAAGATGAAAGGGATTATGCATTCTCCGTCGACTTTGAGAATTTGTCTATCAACGACATCAAGACATGTACCTTGCCAAAGTACAAGGTCGCATGAGACAATTTTCAACCAAGTACAACGTGAATTCATTAAGTCATTGCTCATCTTCATCGACGATAGTCATCAAGGAACGTAAGATCTTCACCGGCAGCTGAATCTTATCACCTAGAACTTCCCGACCTCAACCAGCCTCTCACAATATACACTCATCAAGAAACCTTTCTTGCCTTGCATGCAGTTGAACTTCAATGAAATTGCTTAATGGCAGTGTAGTGACCTTCACAAGTTTGAGATCACACTTTGAAGATGGTTAGGATAGATTGGCTTATAGGTTGAAGGATATACGATAAAAGATTAGGTCTCCTAAGCGATGGAATTCTTAGGATCAAGGATGTGAGGAGAATCATCAAGATGATTGATGAAAGGTTGTATGGCGGATCGCTTTAGAAGATTGAAAGCTATGTTGGTGGTCACCCAGATTAACATCACCGCTTTCAACGCCTGATTCACACTCCCGCGACATCTCCGACTTCCTGGTACCCTTGAATTGTTTCTTTCATTATAAATTTGATGTGTGATTATATATGTCTATGGCTTGTGCACACATAATGATGTACAACCCAGAATTGTCAAGAAAGGACCCGTGGTATGTTTCAAAGCCACAATCCTTATAAAAGGAGCTAAAGCTTTACTTTTTGAGTAAAATCTATCAAACCTTTCATTTTTCAAGGTTTTTCTCAAAAGGACAAGTGCTTCCCCATATGATTTTCAAAACCTCAACCGCTTATATCACTAGTCGAGGGGAGTATTTGAATTAAACTTTGTTCACAAATTGTTCATAGTGGTCATCTTCCCCAACACTGAAATGGTCATATTTATTGTCAACCTTTCAAAAATAACATTTGATATGCCATTTTGAGGGGGAGAAAATTATGTGATAAGAAATATGTTGTGCAAATGCAAATGAATCTTTGTGTAATAGACTTAACCAACGAATCGACGGTGATTTAATCGTTAGTAACTCGAAAAGACTTGTCCTGACGGTAATAATTTCAAGCTAGTTCACTAGCAATGTAAACGTGTCTCGCAAAGGACTTGTCCGAGTAGAATGTACCATTCGAGAAACTATTGGTAGACATGAACTCGACGGGTTCGACAACCTTCGAGGTTTGTTTACACCTTCAAGGTAGTTATTAGAGCTAGTTGTCACCCAAAAGTCGATAATGTAACTCTTTAACTATGCAATGTAACCGTGTCTCATGGGGATTGTCTATCTTGAGGGATCAATTCAAAAGTGCGCTGCTTCCTCACATCAGGCAATTAACCGCTAAAACTCTAAGCACATGGAGGGGAGATTTATAAAATCTTATCTCTCACAAGGGTTCAAACATGTTTTTCATTTACAAACCCTTTGAGAGATTCTTCACAACAAAGGGTTTTAATGGCAACATAGGTTAGTCATGGAGATATAAGGTGACTAAGGTTAGGAATAACCGTCCTATGATCCGCCAGAGTGGAGGGATCTACCCAAGGACATCACAAATAGTTAGTACTTAGAAGTCCTTAGGTATGATTATAAAAGGAGAAAATGAGAATCTGAGAAAGAAGGAGTTGAAGAATTAAAAGAAATGCAAAGAAAAGGGTGAAAAGAAATAGCCCTCCAAATTATTCAACTTAGGCGTATAATCGGGTTCAATTCATATACTACGGTTGTCACTTAGTGACACCGGTATTGAAGATTAAAAGTCGTCATGGACCCAAAGGACGCATGCACTAAACCTTCTTAGCCACTCAAGTTTCTCTCAATGAAGCTTGTTTCATTCTCAGTGGAACCCTACGATACTATTGGCTTTCTTAGAGATCGGGTATTGAAGAAGGAGACCCTCCCTAGTCTCCGTCAGAAAACCAAATGCACTATTGAGTCTAGAGCCACGAGATTCATCAAAAGATCTCTTAGGAACACTTGACATCTCATCACTTGTTGATCACCAAATAAGATCATCGGTTCATATCGAGTCCTTCACGATCTTAGCAACTGTCGAGAACATTTATGAGAGGTTCACAATTGCGATCCTCGTTGATTGAATGGAAACTCGCGCCGTGGTCAACATCAAATGTACTCGGCAGGTCACTTCAGTAACTCCCCGTGGATTACGCTTTAGTGTGTCTCAAACGGTCTACAAATATGAGGTGATGCTTCGTGTACCTCACGACTCATCCGGATCAGTAGGTGTACTTCGGTACATCGCGTTATCTCACTTGTGGGACTCAGCTCAGAGAACGCCTTGTAAGAATTAGAGTTGTGTTTTCACACTATGTTGTTAACACTCTCAAGTTCAAACTTGTGGCGCCGAATCCGCTTATTACTAACCGCTTGAAATGTTTTCTTATGGAAGCTCCGGAGCGGGATGATTGTGTAGATTCTTCTCATGCTCACGCCAACATCATCACCTATGGAAGTTCTATCCAAAAGCAACACAATAATGTAATGATTCTTCGTCAAATCAAAGAATCTACAAAGTTAAAGACTTAAAGAACTTCATCAATACCGAATTCCAACATCAAAGAGCGTGTGAGCATGTTGAAGAATGACGTGAGACACCGATACGCGGGCGCACTCTGAGGCGTGCTTGATGCGATACAACAACATACTATCACTTTCACCACAAAGAACAATAATCAAAGAACAAAGTTAATGATGACGTCAAAGCATAATCGCCAAGGAAAACTATCTCTCTACACCGGGAGATTGTTTGAATCGAGGCAATTCTTCTCACAAGAAAGAATGTCGAAGACGCCAAGCTACTATTACATCAACGCCTCACTGCTCATCACCAACACTTGAGGGGAGATTGTTGGAATCACCCTAAACCATAATCAAGTGTTAGTAATTAATATGTAATAGTTAGCTTATTATGGCCTTTATGTTTGTTATTAGCCTTAAGTTTATGTAGAAGGCCCATGAGCTTAGGCCCAAGCCCATGAGAAAGGATGGAAACTAGAGTGTTGCCTAGCTTTCCTCCCATAAATATTTTATGTAAACCTTCATTTGAAGGTTGGTTGTTCAAGTTTTCTCTCATCACATACTCTACGCCTAAACCGCCTTTACTATTGTGTGTGTGTGTGTTTTACTTGTTTAATCGCTTATCTCTTTCTATATTACTTGTGTTTGTAAAACTAGTGACCTAACAATTCTCCCGGAGTTGAAGTGAACTTTTCCCATTGGCTAGCGCGCTTGTTCTCCATGTCTTGTTGACTAATTTCTATTCCATGAAAAAGCCGCCTAACACGCTCCCACATATCGAAAGCGCTTATTAACCGTCTCAAAGAAGAAGATGTCTATTGGTAAACCTGTATGGACAATATGAATTGCCATGTCATCTCGTGATCGACTTGCTTCGATCCTCTTCAAAGGTATTCGATTCATTTTGAAGACGAGAGATGGTGGGATGGGAGGTGTTGCATCAAGATTTCCGGGACATGGACTTGTCGAGGCTTGAAGGGTCCATTCAATGGATTGAATCATGAGTTTCCCATTAGGTTTGGTCTTTATGTAACTAAGCATACGACTTGTCCATTGAAGATAACCACCTTTGCCAACATAGGAGGACGGTTTTCGCACCGGCTGCATGAATGTCTTGTTGAGTTGCCATTGATGAAGGTATGTTATGATAAAGTTGATGTAGGATCGATTCAACGATAAAGGAGTTGTGGTTGATGAAGATTAAGCTCGGTTGAGGTGTTTCGAAAGTCGCATCAGAACCTTGGTTCTTAGGCGTAAAAAATTTTCTCTCAAAATTTGAAACTCACTATAAAAATCAATTCTAAGGTCGTATGAAAATTTTGAGTTATGACAATTTTGACGCCAAATTTGACCGAAAAATTTGAATTTGGGTCCAAAATTTGAATTTTGACCAAAATTTTCCAAGTTATACCAAAATTTGAATTTAAGTAAAATTGAACGCTTAGTCTCCTCAAAATTTAAATTTTACTCAAGTTTTCCGCCAAAAACTTTTTTTTTTTTTTAAACCTTTATGCGTAGAAAGAGCTTAGGCGTAGACAATGGGTTACTTAGTAGGATATGGTTACGATAGGATGGCTTAGCGAGGATTCCTTAGGCGAGGAAATGCTTATGCGTAAGTTTAAAGTTAGCGTGAAAACTTATGCGTAAGATTTAGCTTATGCGTAAGACAAGGCTTAGGCGTAAGAAAAATACTTGCGTAAAGTGTTCTACGCTACGCTCTAAGCTTATGCGTAAGATTAGGGTTTTTCCCAAAATCCTTTACACTATCACAATTAAGTGGATATCCAAAGTCAAGTGTTCCACAAACTTATCCAAGTGAGGAAGCACCGAGTAATCGTTGAAGCTCAAGAATCTGCACCAAAATCTTATGCGTAGTTTGACTTTCTTACGCGTAGAACTAGGGTTTTGACCAAACGATTTCTCTTGCACAGATAGCCTTAAAAACACTCGAATAACAAAAAAATGTTGACCTTTTTCACCCAAAGTGCTTGGATAGCTTACGAGTATAAATGACCAATGAACCAAAAACGAGTTCAAAAATGATTTAAAACACGTAAAGCTTCGAACTTTTTGCAAAAAACTAAAACTTTAGCACCAAATAAACCTTAAACCACAAGAATCTTGAATTTTTAAGTGCAAAAATTAAAGCTTTAAGCGTGACAAATATGACTAACGTGAGCAGTACGCTTAACCCTTCAAAACAAACACAAACACTCCTAAACCATTGTTTGGCGATTGATACCAATTGTTGAACCCCTTTATCACATATACCTTATCACAAACCCAACACTTATATCACGTTAAACACAAACTGATGATATGCGTAAAGAAGAAAGAATAAGAACGTGGTGACTTGATGTATAGATCGTGTATGTATTTAGAGAGATAAAGGAAAGAAGATGAAAACAATAAGTTGTATATTGCTTCAAGGAAAGACACACACACACACACTCAAGCACACCCCTCAAATGAGACTTTGAGGGGTTTATATAGTACAAGACAAAGGATGCCCTAAGGCTTGGCCATGGGTCGTATATGGGCTTGGACATGGATTGGGTTACATGAACTTATACAATGCTAGCTTAACTAAACTAATAACCAATTAGCTTAGCCCAATCCATGAGCCCGTAGACTATTCTAGTACGATATCTAACACACGTTACAAAGTTCCTAAATGTGAATGACCATCACTTCTAATAAAAACTATTAAGGCTAACAATGTTAGTCAAACATTTTTTATTTTAATTTTTTGTTTGTCACTTTCCAACATTAGTAGTCAAGGATAAAGAACTTAGAGGTGTTTGGGATTTGGGATTGCTTGTTTTTTTTTTCTATGTAACACACTCAATTTCGTGATATGCAACGGAATTCAAATTGGGTGTTACTTCATGATATAATAGTTATAATAACATAAAACGATCTCTAAACGAGTCATTTAAAAGACTTATCGTTCGATTTATATAAAATATATCATAGTTTACAAAGACAGGTCCAAGATGGTTCCATGTTTACAAAATACATCAATATAAAGTCTTTTGATGTTTATCAAATGATAAAATAAGTTATAGCCTTCTTGATTGATTTCGTGCCCCTCCGTGCCATCCTTGATCATTATGGACCTGAGATACATGCTTAAAATAGTCAACACAAAGGTTGAGTGAAATTCATAGAGTTTGTAGTTAATTAGTTGAACACATAATTTACAGTGTGAGTTATGATCTCACATCTAATTGTTGTAAACAAAACAGTTATTATTGCACTAAGCTCATGACTACAAATGTGTTAACACCAGATGGACTTCATGCGCACATGACTACAAATGTGTTAATCACAAAAGGACTTCATGACATCTTAAGCAAGAAGCAGTTATTATTACACTAAGCTCATGACTACAAATGTGTTAACACCAGATGGACTTCATGCGCACATGACTACAAATGTGTTAATCACAAAAGGACTTCATGACATCTTAGGCAAGAAACAGTTATAGTACACTAAGCTCATGACTGCAAATGTGTTAACACCAGATGGACTTCATGCGCACATGACTACAAATGTGTTAATCACAAAAGGACTTCATGACATCTTAGGCAAGAAACAGTTATTATTGCACTAAGCTCATTGTTGAAAACTAGAAGGGGGTTGAATAGTTTTACCGAATAAAACTTCATTTTAAAATATTTAGATCGACTAATGTCAATCTATTTAATGTGTATGTTGGATGATGATAGATAAGCATATTAACAAGTAATGCAAAGACAGAGAGTAAAGAACACAAAACCAAGACACGAGTATTTATAGTGGTTCTGCTACAAGGACACCTTTCTTGCCCTACTCCACTACCCGAGTTCCCCACTCGAGAGTTCGTAAGTACTACACAACACAAGCTCCTTAATGTGGCGAAGAAGCCTTCACAACGTCGCCTACTCTTTATCAGGTACTAGGCTAGACACCGAGTTCTTCCACGAGGTAGAACCACACCTATCACAACGTCGCCTACACTTTATCCAGTACAAGGTTAGATACCGAGTTCCATTACAAAGGAGGAACTACTACCCAACACTACACCAATACACGACAACCCCAAAGGAGACACACTCCTTATTACAACATTATAAGGATATCCCTATCTTTTAGCCCAAACTAACTATCATGTATATCGATGCACCATATCCCTTGGCACCTTTCACTAATGCCTTTGACTCGACCCTTAGGCACCTTTCACTAGTGCCTTCGACACGGACCTTCGACACCTTTCGCTAATGCCTTCAACACGACCCTTCGGCACCTTTTACTAATGCTTTTAACACAATTCTTCTATGGAGGGAGAGAAGAACTATTAGCAAGAGACACTTCAATGGTCTTGATGATGACGAAGCTTAGCAACTCATGACCTTGAGCTTGCACGTCTCCAAGAGGTGGTGATCTCGCCTTTAAAAAGAACCTAGAGAATCACACAAACAAAACTACATAGAAAGATCCTTTGGATCCGAGGTTAGAGAGGTTACAATACTAAGAGAGTATGTGTAAAAGTGGTGAGAGTAAGGAGAAATGACTCACTATTTATTGGCAAATTTCTCTACTGTTCCACGGTTCCCACGGATCCCTCCCCAGAGGGATCCGGCTAGTGCAAATCAAGGGATCCGGCAGCTCGGTCAACTTAAGTCTAGATTTTGGGTTGCAAACCGGGTTATGGGTTATGAACCATGGGTTATGGGTAATGAATTATGGATACCCAACAAGATGCAATGTATCTAGACATTGGGTCATGGGTCTTGGGTCATGGATCATGGGTAATACCCAACATGACTTCATGCATGATGTCATGCAATGGGTCATGGGTTATGGATCAAGCTCCATGGGTATGGGTCATGGACTTTGGGTTTTACCTAAAAATATTCAATTTATCTAGTCAATGGTTTAAGGATTTAGATTTTTACCCATTACAATATAAATATGCACATTTCCATTTTATGTAAACACTAGTTGCTATTAATATGCAATTCTATAAGATGTAAACAATATTCCTTGTTTAGTGTTTTATATGAAAATGTAAGTGTGTTAGTAAACTATTGGCTCAAATCATTTAGGTATTTTATTTGTTTCGTTAAAATGATTTTACGTTTATTATCGACAAAACATTAGAAGATCATAAAATGTAAATAAACGTTTTTATGGCTTATTTGTATTAATACTCATGATAACCAAAACGTTAATAGTGTATCAACAGAAATTGATATAATAGTAATAGTGGCTCTAGTAGGTAATTTGCCATTATACCTATAGTTCTCAAATAGAGTGCGTTTGTTTGCCAGGACTTGGTCAAATAAACGGGATTCGCCAATCCCGATAGATCTATCCACATTATTCGCGTCCACTCGCTCGTAATTAATGATTCATGATATAGGGAATTCGAACATGACAATGGTTACTTAGTGACAATAAAAACATTCAGATATAGCATACAGTTTCAAAATAATGTCTTAAGTTTAAAAATAGCATGTATCCCCCCAAGGGTTTGTAAAACAATTAAATAATAGAAAGTAGGGCTATGAACTCACCGTAAGTTATGATGTTTATTGAGTAGTGAAAATGGTGGTCGAGTCGTGAAAGTCTCTACGAACAACCTATAATATGGTATCGTATCTTAGTTTATGGAAAGCATATACGAGCCTATATATGTCCTTATATTGATCCTGATGTAGTACTTGGTAGGTTGTGTATGTCGTCTTATAGAAATGGTTTATGAAACATATATAGTTTATATATCTCGTACTACCGTTCGGTCCATCATAATTCAGAGGTCATGTAGTAAACATTCGAGGAGCTAGGACACTTTAATTCGTAATTCCAGCAACTCGTCAATACGTTTACCCAAATAAAACCCCTCACATGAAGCTCCTTAGTTTTGTAGTATTCGATATAGAAAAACATATTTTACTCATTTGATTATGTGACATAAAAGTTAAGTGGTTACATGGTTTGTAAAATAAGTTTGGTAATAATCCGCAAGTGAGTTTTGGTAAACTTTAAATGTCTAATGAAAGTTATATAGTCCTTGGTTTAGTGTAAGTAACATAATGGTTTTACAAGTTCCCGTCGTTTTACAAAAGTTACTATTCCGAAGGTCGAATAAACTTAGGAAAGTTTATTTTGAATGAAGATTGTTATTTTATGAAGTTTATTATGTCTAGTAAGTATTTAGTTTTGAAAATAACATGGTTCTTAATTATTTGTCAAGTGAAAACTAAATTTTTGATGCTGAAAACTGTCCTTACCATTTGAGGCAGAAAGCTGCCCTTATTTGGTGTCTTTAGGTCGAGTTTCCTCATAGTAGACGTAAAACATCATTCAGTATAACTTTCATGTTTTAACTTTTTGATGAATCGGAACAGAAGTGCCTCAAAAAAATTAGAAATTCATGCAGTAAGCAAACTTGACAGTTTCAGTTTTTTTTAGTTTTGCAAATTTATTTTGATCATAACTTTGACTCGTGTGTCTGTTTTAGGTGATTTAAATTGCTACGTTTTCATTATAAGATCCTCTATAACAGTGGGTAATTACCCGAGGTCATGGCTATTCTATTTTGGTCATTTTTCATAGCATACGTCACTAGTTTACTTGGTTACTTACATAAGTTAACATATAAGTTTTTCAACTTGTTTTAAAAGTTTTGTACATCATGAATACAATATAATGACTATATATAGAATAGATTAAGACTAAGAAACATGTAAATTATGTTGATCAAGAGTGTGTTAGGCTTTCTTACAACTTTTGGCTTTAAAAAAAAGAAATAATAAGGATAAGGACTAGGATTAACAATTCCACTCTTTAGAAATCTTCCACACTTTTTATGAGCTTGTAGGACTTATGCTAGACCTTGGTTACTTAAGTAGCTTTAAACTTAAGAGAAATCACCATAGGTTTGCTAAGAACTGATAAGGCTTGCAAAGGACTAGATTCTTGAAGTAACATTTTGAAGTAAATGATCAAAGGAAGATGATAGTGTGTTTGTTTGTGTGTGGCAAAAAAATGAGAAGACCAAGAGGCCTGTTATAGCCTCTTGAGGAGGTTACATGTTACATGATTCATCTTACTTACTAACAAAGGAAAGCATGTGTTGCAAGATTAAGTAAACTTAGTTACTAAGTTAGCATATGTGTAACAAATCCATCTAGATCAAATATAACCATGCCATGTGTCCTTGTGACTCATAGAAAACGCCGCCTAGGGCTGGAAAAGAGGAGGTTAAGAGTTTTAGATAATTATCTTGCCTTTACGGAGTGAGTTTTGGTCCCGAGGAGTGAGTTTTGGTCTCGGTAATTGCTAACGGTAAGTATTTAAATCACGAAACGTAAACCAGGTATCGTAAAAATATGAAACTTGTAGAAAGGGTTAAACTCATCAATATACTCATTATTAACTTATAAAATGGGTGATAAGTTTAATGGATCGCGTATACACTGTTAAATCTGAAAACGTAGGTTTAAATGTGTAAAACGTCAAACATAAGAAGTTTACGCGAAAATAGTAAAAGTGAAACGACTTTTCCAATATGATTATTATGAACCTAAAAGGCTTATAATGTCTAGACTGGGCCTGGTCCATTGTCGGTTGGTGTTAAATGCACGTTAAGTCTAAAACCAGAATTGTTAAATATCTAGTTAAACTTAGTTAAGAAGTTTAAATAAATATTTTAGTTACTTAGGTATTAAGTCTTAGAAATATCTAGAAACTTAGCTTAAAAATGGCTAGTTAAGTTTAGGAGATATTTTGTGATATTTAGTGTTAATGATCAAGTGTTGATTTTATGGTCAAATGAGGAGGGAAATATGTTGACTTTTCTAAAAATGAAAAGTTTTTAAACGTTTTAGAAAATGCGGTGCAGGAATAGATCAAGTTTGCATACAAGTAAAGATGTTCAAATCACAAGTTTAGTCTTGTAAATCACAAGGTCTATTTGGTAACATTTGAAATTATATTTTACAAATTTCATAAATGATTATAAGTAAAGTTAAAATTAATCTGATGTAATAAAAATGTTCGGAGTCGGTTTTCGTTACGCGCAAGATAACCTAAACGGATGTATTTACAGTTTAAAATTATACGCGACTTTTGAAATAAAATATTTATGTTTTAACTAAATATTAACGTGAAATTTTCGAGTTGTTACATTCTACCTATCTGTTTTTTTAGTAGAAACACACTTTTTCAATTCAAATGTTAGCTTGCTTTTCTGCTTTAAGAAAGCAACAAAATAGTTTTTCGTGTTAGTTGTTTTTTACTCTTATAGTTAACCTAAAACCTTTGTAAATGCTCTTGATTGAAAATTTATATTTAGTTATTAGTTTTACAAATATATTGAGTTTTTATAAAAATAAGCAAATCCAAGTTTCAAAAGTGCTTTTTTTTATAAATACATATTTTTAAGCATAACCACAAGCAGAATAAAGAAGCAATCTGAAACACCGACCTAATATCCCGTACTAGTTTGATAAACATATCATATTTTGGTCATTTGATATATATCCTCCAAAGATGCAAAATCGCGTATATATCATTTAATGCATAAAACCATTGTCTATACGTCATAAAAACTTGTAAGAATGATATATATAGAATTATTCACCTTTGGAGAGATATAAATGCAATTCCCCATATTTTGTTGTGCTAAAGATTCGTGGCCTTGATAAACATATTTTGTTGTACTAAGAAGATTTGTGACCATGTTTGAAACGAGTAAGACACTTCTTCCATTGAGTCAATCGTATTTGTAGAAGCCACACTATGAGACAGTCGCTGACTCAAGTCTACAATGAAGTTGACAAACATCTTTTACGATAACAGAATGATCTAAAAAAACAAGACGATGTAACGTAAAATTTTGGTAACAGGTTTATTTTCGAAAAATGAATACTTGGACTACAAGTTACGTTACGCGGTAAAATAAATTCCTAAAAGTTGGTTACGCGATAAACAAATATACATGTGGTTTACCGAACCCGATATATCCATTGCTGGTGTAAAATCTCACTTAAATGGTTGAGACAATCGACAATAAAAGATGATGACATACAAAGTATTAATGTTGAGTTGTACGTCATTCCAAGTCGAGACTAGATAGTTAGCGAACATAAGATGCATTATTCGTAAATTATTCGCATAAATCATTCATATGAACAGGCCCGGATCTTAGCAAGTGCGGGGTGGTCGACCGCACAGGGCCTCCGTTTTTCAGGGGCCTCCGATTTCTAAGATTTACCGATTAACATAAACTAAATATGAGACGATTAAAGCATCTAAATAATGTTCCCGTTTTAGAGTATAAACTATAAGCCAAAATAAAGAAAATGAAGCTTGAATTTGAGTTTAAATGGTGTAAAAACAGAGTTTAGGATCCTATGGGGAAGGGGAAGATGACTCTTACGCCTTTGTTGGTGTTGGGCCCTCAAATTTGATTGTTTTTTTTTTTTTTCCTTACGTCCTTGTGTATTATTCAAAGTTTTAATTTAGCCCTTTAGCTATCGTCAAATATATTTAAAGTGTTACTTTAGGACCCATATCTTATAAACCGATGGCTTGGACTTTATATGATGTCACTAAAGTTTTAGAAACTTGATACTTCATACTAACAAATAAAATTTCGCAAGTTAAACAAGAAATACTTTAACTTGCTATTAAGTGTTATCTAACATCTAATCTGGAAATCCAATTTAAGTTAGTCATTTGTATATGTATTTAGATTTTCGATAATCAAGGGCCCCATTAAAGAAAAAATCGTACAGGGCCTCCGAAATTCACGGGACGGCCCTGCATATGAATTGCGTAAAGTTTTAGATTTTAATAACTATCATACATGCAAGTTCATTTATCAAAACACAAGCAACTTGTTGCAGTATGAAAAATAAAAAAATAAAAATAAATACATACATGAAAGTTCATTCATCAAATCAGAAGGAACACACTAACACATTTTACATGTTCAAGTCACTTATTTATCTAAATGTCAATTCTTATAAGTTCAATTACCCAAATGAACAAATAAAAATTCGTTGCCTTAGGCACAATCTTATAAAAGTTTAGTGACATATTTGTATACTATTCATTTTAATAACATTCTTTTCAAATATCTATACTAATTATAATACATTTAATCACTTCCTTCCTATTAAATTTTTAAGATTTTCTAATATAGATTTTAAGCAAATACAAATAAAAAAAACATTGTTTACAAGTATGTTAAGCACAAATAATTCTCATTTTAAAACACTATATTTTTTACTTACAATTAATACACCCCTTCACCAATAAATACATATCATTAACCAATAAGTACACACAAATGTAGCACAAATGTACAAAAAACTACTCCAACTCCACTTCTTTTCTTTTCAGTAAACCAACTTTTATGATGTGTAGTTATGTATGGATGCCACAACATATTCTTCATTTACTTTTGTTTATTCTAAATGATACAACCAATCATTTCATCAATAAAAGCTACATAGTTACAACTTCAACCAACAACAAACCACAACAAAACCCACATCTTTTTCAAAAAAATTAAACGAAAAAATAATAATAGATACAAGAACAAGAACAAAATCTCGGTTTTGGTTTTCGAAATACTCATAGATCCTTAAAGATCCAACAAACCCTTCATTGATCTTGGAAAACACAAAATTCGAAACCACCTACCTGGTTTACGAGTCACAAACAAGATTCAAAGGAATTGTTGTTTTCCTTTTCGTGGGTCAAAAATAACAAATAGAAGGGTGCTTATTGTGTTTGAATTTCGATATGAAGACAAGAAACGAGAATCACAGTGACAAGTTTGTATTTTTCGTTTGGATTAGAGAACGCGGGGATTTTGGTGGTGGGATTTTCGGTTTTAAAATATAGTGAAGATGAGATGGTGACTTTTGTGAGTTTATGAGATTGAGATGAGAGAAAGGAGATAGGAGGTGGCTAGTTGAATAAGAAAATAGGGAAACATTAGTTTTAGTATCATTTAGGGTTATTTGCAATAATGGGTCTGTATTGATGTTTGTTAAAAAAATTATATTGGGCCGAGTACTACGAGTTGCACTGGGTATTAGGCAAATGATTTTTTGAGTTATCAATATTTGTGTTGGTTGCGATTATATGTGTGCACTAATACTTTTATATGAAATACTAGGCTATTGCTTAAAGATATTACAACAAAATTTTTTTTTCCTATAAAGTTATTGTCAGGATAAAAATATAATAGTAATATATTATACGTCAAAAAATTTAATTTCAGAATCTACCACAAGAACGCCATGAAAGTACCATTCTAATTTATTTCTTAAGAACCATATTTATATTGAAGAGTAATTTTCCGGCCACGTATATTGCGCTTGGTCTAAAACGGTTAGAGAGGAGGGAGTGGCGTCGGTATGGAGCTCGGCACCGATCGGGTAGGGCGGTAACACCGCCCCGTCTCAATCGGTTAAGGATTTTCGGGTACCAAATTGGGTTGGGAAGCCGAATGTGGTGAGGAGGAATATTTTGAAAAGTGACCGTTGGAGGGTAGAATTGCAACGGCTAGTCGCATTTAAAAAAAAATTGCTTTTAAAACTAAACCAACCCAAAACTCATTTCTCACAAAAAAAACACAAACTCATTTATCAAAAACACAAAATCATGGATCCAAGAAGAGGTAAAAAAAAGTTCCACATCGCGTCAAGGTCGGTCTCAACCCGTTCATCCGCAACCACAACAAACTCCTTTTCCAAACCAATTTTATTCTCAACCATCTCCGAATCAATTTAACGTTTCACAACCCGCATCTCCACATCAATATTACCAATATAATACGGCTCCTCCTCAAATGAATCCACAACACTACAACATCACTCCTACAAGCGAGTTCTCCCCGTTCGAAAACAATGACGAAGATGACGAGTTCGTAGCCGAAACACAACAACCACCAACCGAAGAAGACGAAGATGAGGACGTTGAAGAAGTCGATGCGGGAGGGAAGAAAAAAGCATTCGGCGGGAGGAGGCCCTGTGAAGTTTGGTCGCGGCAAGACAAGAGGAGGCTTTGGCAAAGCATGGATTCAAATCTTGAATGTAATGTTATCGGTAATGAAAAAGGTCAAGGTTTTGGAAACGGGTTCTCGAGCATTATAAGGCAACTTTGGTTCGACTTGAACTTTTCATTCGTTGAATACAAAGTGGAAAACAATGAACAACGCCATGGGTATTTTCAACGGCTACTACCTCCAAGCGATATAAGCTATACTTTTTATTTTACATAATCTATACTTTATTATTTACAATTACATTATTTTGTATAAGCTATACTTTTATTATTTTGTATATTATGTAGAAACGTATAAGGTGGTGGTGCAACGACTTGAACGTGGTGAGAATAGCTTCATGGATTACTATACAAAAAAAAAAAAAAAAAAACTAGCTTAGCTTATGGAGGTTGTCGAGGTCATGACAAATGGAAGGAGCAAGAATGTTTTCAAGATGTTGGCGATGCGACTAGCAATTCTTCAAAAAGGAAGTCAGGGGAGTATGAATCGGCAAACAACACCATTCCCGACATGAATGAAGACCCCATCCCTCCACTTGAATCAAGAAAGATGAAAAAGAAGCAAGGTGCATCCTCCTCGTTGGTCTCAAGTATTGCGATGAAATCAACTCCTACACACAAAAGAAGACACAATATTTGGAAGAAAAACGCGAGAAGGATGCGTTGGCGAAAGCATTGTTGGCTACACAACTCGAGGGGGCGAAGTTCTAGAATACACAACGGGAGATGAAGTTTTTATGGAGTCCGCATGATCACATTCGCGATCCCGCTATGTTGAATTCGCTTGCCCAAAACGTGAACTCATGCAAACACGGATGGGCTTGCAATTTTAAGTTGTAGTTTCATTTGTTTTTATTTCAACTTATGTAATGTTTTTTTTGTAAGTTGTAGTTTCAATTTTTAAGTTGTAGTTTTTTTTTTAAGTATTATGTAATGTTTTTATTTTTAATGAAATGGTATGTTTTTATTTTAATATTGTATGTGATTTTATGTATTAAAAATATATGAAAAGAAAAAAGAAATTGTGTAGGATTGGGTACCACTCCCTCCACTTTGGGTAGTTTTTGAGTAGAATTGGGTAGTTTTGAGTTTGAGGGTTTTTATTGTATAGAGGTGATGTGACAATTTGGGTATGGTTGGGTATTAGGAATCCACTCCTTCCCCCCCCCTTACATCCTGAATGTTAGTTGAGTCACATTTTCTTATGTATACCGGATATTTAATTTCACCGAAAAATAATTGTGTTGGGTTTTAGGTTCCTGGATAATGAATTACTCTAAGTAATCGGAACCACGGACAAGCTTGATGTAACCACGGATCGAAGAGTGTAACCACGGATGAAGATAACCGCATGCTAGTAGTATTATGTAACCGCGATAGTATGTAGTAAGTAATCGCTAGTTTTCTATAGTCGGTTAGTTTATTGTATTAGATAAATATGGAAAAGATATTTATCTTGTAGGTTACGATTGTATATTGTATAGACTCTTAGCCTATAAAAGGAGGTCCTAGGTTAGGTTAGATATACGTATGTTTTATATCTAAGGTCGATACACTTCAAGGCTGCAAAACCCTAATATCGTAAGAGTATTCGATTAATAAATAATATTGAGGTGTTGAATGTTAATTGTTCTTCTTCTTAAGATTAAGTATTAAATTCGTGATACTTAATAAGTTCTTTGTTTAAGTCGCTTTCTATATTAGATCGTTTGCTCAACCGGGATCAACAAGTGGTATCGTAGCTTGTGATCTAGAAATCTGAATCAAGAAGAAATCTTTAGCAATAACAATAATGTTTTGATTTATTCCATTGTGCATTCTATTTATTGTTGTTATTGTTATTCCTAGATGAGCTTAAACGATTCTCAACAAGTGGTATCGTAATCGGGTGGCTCTTGATATCTAGGATTTCGCAAGGTTTCTTGATGAGGAAGAAAAATTCTTAGTTGGTTAAATTTTCGTAATGCTTCGCAGTCGGTTTGAAACAGTATAACTTTTAAGTGAACCGTTGGATCGGCTAAAATTTTGACCGAGCTTCTATATTCACATCTAACTTTCCACCGGAGGATTGTTGATCAAGTCTCGGTCAAAAGATATACGTGCTCGAAACCGCCGCAGACACAATCATGTAAGTTGAATTTTCAAGTTCTTAGTGACTCTAAAAAGTGTCACTAAAGACCAAAAGTGTCGCCTTTATACTATCTATTGATTGCAATTAGGGTTTTCACAAACCTTAATAGATACATATATAGTGAATGATTTGAATGTTAAGGTTTGTAACAAACCCTAGATGTCGCTCGCTGGAGTCGTCTGCTCGTAAGTATTCTCACGATGCTCGCTCAATGCTTACACTTGCCGGAACTCGTGCTCAACACAAATTTTTAAACGTACATCGAACTTATGCTTAAAGTCGCTATTGTTGTGTTTCGATCGACCCACCGGAATCAGCGATAGATTAACGAAACCACCGATAGCTATGCTCATCCACCGATGGTATGTGTCTAACCACGGATAGTACTTTGATTTCCACCGATGGTATGTGTCTAACCACGGATAGTACTTTGATTTCCACCGATGTACTTTGGTAACCACGGATAGTTTCTCAAAACCATCTACCTTTTACATCGCTTCCAATCGCTACTTAACTTGCTACCTCGCTGCGTTCTCACTCAACTACTCACTGGCTTCCACCGATTAACATTGATTTGTACGATTGGTGTATGTTCTTCAAGCAGTTGTACTAAAATTTATGGGTTGTCGTGGCTTTTCACTTCATGTTGTCTATTGCATGGATTGAAAGATGATTATTGGTTTTATGGCACTAATTACAAACAGTAAGGGGAAGTCATGCATTATTTGTATTGTTTGATATTGGGTGTCATATGGCGGGTTATGGTTTTTGATCGTGATCACACACACAAGAGGATTTTGGTTTTTGTTCTTAATGTGTTTATGGCTCATTCTTATTGTCATAGTTGATTACGAAGAAAGGCGCTTATCATCTACTTGACGATGAAGTGGAATTATTTGAGTTTGTGTTTTATCATACCTTTTGGCAGGAGGTAACTTGTTTCATCGCTCATGTGAATTGGCAAAACACTCAAGGAGTTACGTTATTGTGCTCATGATTATTGTCAAGAGATTGCGGTCTCCCATACACCATGATTGGGTATACGCTCGATGTCGCCTTTTAGTGCAAGATATAAGACATGTTGGGTTGTTTTACTCAAAGATCAAGTTGGTTATACTTGGTTTTCACAAGTGATCATTACAAGGAGCTTCTGATTGGAAGAATCAAGAAAATGGTTAATATATGGGTTTCAGGGAAGCTTAATGTTAAAATGTTTAACCATTTGCATGCATCATTCGAGGAAGGTTTTACAACCGCTAGTTGTTATTACTATCGCCGATTTTGATTTCTATTGTTTCAAGTTCATTTAAAGATGCGTAAAACTTAATGGTGGGTAATTTGAAACATTGGAAGGATGGATTGGATGTATGATATTGATTCGTAGTTGTGAAGATCAAGGTTGCTCACTTATGATCCCTAATCAAGATGACAAAAGGGAAGAATATTTACATGGAAGTCGCAACTCAAGATTCTTAGTGATTGCATAGTTAAGGGAAGTTCGTTTATCTTTCATTCATTAGCTCATGTGGAAGTTCATGTTTATGTGGTTTTGTCATTATCAACTAGGGGAAGATTGTTGGGAATTAGGTTCCTTGAGTTGATAAGACAAAATAGTATGAAAGATGAAGGACCTGCTTATGACAAGGAGGATAACTTCAAAGAAGAGAATATTCAAAGATCAATATACTTGTTAAAGAAGATATTCTCGATATTCACATTTATCTTTGTAAACCCTAGCATTCTCTAGTATATAAAGAGATGCGAGCAATGAGTAGGTGAGATAGAAGTGTCAAAACAATGTAAACATCGGACATATGTGTGTGTGTGTAGGGCGCGAGTTTATGAACGCCTAGACTATAGTGTATGTCGACATGTAGTTGGTCGCCCTCAAGGATCATGGATCCTCGTTAGATTGTAAACTGCCTTAGAGTTGATCGCCTAGGATTGGGGCACAGATGTGTTGTAGAACACATGATGATGACGAAGAAATCTTTAGCAATAACAATAATGTTTTGATTTATTCCGCTGTGCATTCTATTTATTGTTGTTATTGTTATTCCTAGATGAGCTTAAACGATTCTCAACATTGTGGATCTCGGGTCATCAAAAGAAATCACTATTGAGTTTGTTCATTTTATTTTGATTTTTGTTTTTTTGTTTTTGTTTTTGTTTTTGTTTTTTTTGTTTGTTTTTTTTTTTTAATTCTATATGTGTATTTTGATCCTTTGCCATTAGCGATTTTTAGTGTATTTTCAAATTTTCACAATTTGATAAGAAAATTTTAATTCAATTTGGCCATGGACTGGACCGGACCACCATTCTGGTCCGGTCTCGCTTAGGTTTATGCGAATCGGTTTTCGGTCCGTCCTGTCTTGGCGGTCCGGTCCGATTTTGGACCATGCACACCTTAAACCTCAAGGACTATCAATGTAGTTTTAGAGATTTAGCAACTAAAGCTGCAATTTTGCTATAATTATAGGGACTATTCATGTACTTTAATAACAAATATTTTGTGGATGGAAATACAGAATCAGATTAGGAATTTGTCAAATGTTTGAACATGTCTTAGCATACTTTTCCGGTTGTAATTTTTGAGTTCTAGTCTTTTGTAGCATACGAAGCGGCGTTGATTGTGTTCCACATCGTGCATGTGCATATGGTAAAATGCCTAAAAGCTAAAAATATCGGAAACAGTCATAATCGTATATGTATATCCTAGCACTTGTAATTTGGAAAGGAGAAATGATTCTATTAGTTATGTATTTTACTTCATTTTTCCCCCTCTGGGTATTATACAGGTGATTTGCACACTTCTCAAAATGATTTGTACATTCAAGTTAATTGTGTTTGGACATTTATACCCTCACATAGGTGAAAGTGTAAGGGTAACTGTGAGGGTATAAATGTCCAAACATAATTAATTTGAGTGTCCTAATCATTTCACGTGTCTAAAATTGAAGTTCACTTGTCTGAAACTTGAGGGTGCGTTTGGTATGCTTGATTGAATCACTATAGGTATATGTTTGATAATAAAGTGGAATGAAAATGGGTATGTAGATATCACTTTCACGAGTTTCACATACCCACCAAATCATACCCTATGGCGAAACCCACATATCACGGTATCCTCATTCCATCGCATGACCAATAACCAACCAAACAACATTAATCACTTTCAAAGTCATGATTATTCCCATAGTGGGATACCAAACGCACCCTGAATTTAGTGACAATACTTGCCACTAGATCTGAGCAAAGGTCCAAAACAGAACCGGCACGACAAAAATTGAACCGACCCGAGAACCGATTTCGTGAAAAACATGAACTGAAACCGAATCGAATATGATCGTTTCGGTTCGGTTTTTTGTCAGTTCAGTTTAGGTGTGTTTTTGTCGGTTTTTTGTCGCACTTAACCGAACCGACCTGAAACCGAAAATAAGAAAAACATGAAATCGAGACCGAATCGAAGGCTGTCGGCGGGGGCGTAGCAAGAAAAATTTATTCGATGGGCACCTTTTAAATTTTTTTAGAAACTACATTATAAATTAGTTCGTAAGGGGGGCAAATTACAAAAAAAAATCTAATATTTTCGAAAATTTACACTACAATTTTTTCCGCTAGAAGACACGTGACCCTTGTGACCCTCTTTATCATCGCCTCTAGCTGTCAGGCCGGTTCAACTTTTGTCGATTCCGTCAATTTTGTCGATCCGATTTAGTTTTGGGTCGTCCATGCTCATCCCTACTTGCGACTAACAATTGGATGCAAGAATGCATCTAAATCCATTTTTCTTCAACTCTTTTGTATGTAGAATAATTTTTATGGCGAGTTTCCTAATAAAAGGATTCTACAGAAATCAATATTTTGTCGAAAAATAAATTGGTTATGCATGCACACGCATTTTGATCAGAAATTTATCTAGTAGTGATTCAAAACCAGATTGTGCAAGGTGCTATTATAAAGCCTATATCTTTTTTAAAGACCCAGGTTGAATTAATTCATTTTTTACTTTAAACAGGATGAATAAGAATTAAAAAAACGTAAGATACTTTTAATTCCATCAAATAATTAAAGTTCGATTATTTCTTAGATTTTATAGTTTAATTATCTTTCCAAATAACATAACGAGACATTCAACGCATTTGAAGTAACACAATATCAGATATTCCATTTAAGAACTATCGAAAAATATCAGTTCAATATTGGGAGATCATTTTAAGTTGGTGGAGACTTATTTTCAAAGTATTATCTTGTTTGTATTATTATCAATCACATATCACGCATTATTTCACGCACCGAAAAGTCAAACACAAAAATACACACGGAACCGTAAATCTTGGTTAAAATTTGTTTTCTGAAACTAATTTCTTCCCGTTCATATAGTGTGGTTGTTCAAGTGAATTACTGTTTCTTGGATTTAGTCATTTGAACAATGGCTGATCCCATCACTTCAGCTCTTGTGAGTGATATGGTAGGGAGACTAACTTCTAAAGCTATCCAAGAGTATGGCTTGCTCAGGGAACTTAAGACCGATCTTTCAGCCCTCGAGAACACTTTCAAACAGATCCAAGGTGTTCTTTATGATGCGGAGATGAGACAAATAAACGAAAAGGGTGTGGAAGAATGGCTCAAGACTCTCAAATCTGCCTCTTTGGAGGTCGAAAACGTGCTCGACGAGGCTAAAACTGAAGCTATGATACAACGCCTACACAATATCAAACATAAGGTAAGAACCTTCTTTTCCACTCACCATAATCCGCTTATGGTCAAAACTAGGGTTGCTCATAAAGTTAAGAACATACGAAAAAAGTTGGAAGTCATTGATGCTAATAGATCCCGGTTTCAGTTCACCCCCACTAACATAAGAGAAGATGCTGCGGGAATTGGTGGTGAAATTTCAAACAGGGAAACTAGCTCACTTGTAAACTTGTCCAAGATCTATGGAAGGGATGAAGAGAAGAAGATGATAGTTGATAAGATTTGTAACCAAGAAATAGGCATTAGACAAGACGTTGATGACGTTCGGGTCTATGCTATATGGGGCATGGGTGGCATCGGAAAAACTACACTAGCTCAATTGGTTTACAACCATGAAACGGTGAAGATAAATTTCGAGTTAAAGTTTTGGGCGTATGTCTCTCAAGCTTTTGACATCAAACGTGTAATAAAGTCAATATGTGGCTCGGAAAATTCGGAGTTGGATAAGATGCAAAAATGCCTTCAACACAAATTACGAGGTAAGAAATTTTTATAATGGAATGGACATTTAATTTTATACTCATAACAATTATACATAAAACAAATACATCATCAAAGCAAAGTTAATGCAAGCACTATAAGAATAATATATACGTAATTAATTAACCAAACAAGAAACAAGGTACTTTTAAAGAATTCAAGAATCAAACGACATGCCATCAAGTAACAAAACCCAAAACCCTAAACTAGGTTTATACAAATCGTCCAACCCAAAAATCGACCACCAAGGATTACAAGCTCTGTGTGCTTGTTTCTTCGCTTCAGACACACGCACTATTAGCGATTTGACGCGGTGTTTAGTTCTCAATCACTAATAAACCAAACACTTTATCTTCGAAAGACAAAAATCGAAAACCCTTGGAGATGAGGTGTTCGACCGCCACACAAAGAGGAGAGGAGAAGTAGAGAATTAGTGTTATCAAAGTCGATCCAAGCTTTATCGAATAAATTTAATACATCGATTAGATATATATTAACATATCTTGAGTCCAAGTTTGAGCTGGGATCGGGTTTCAAACCCCACCGATCGTGCCTAAGCACCCTGTGTGATTCTAGAACTTTCCCCGACTTGTAATTTCATCTCTAGTCCTTCTAGTTAATATTTAACCAGATAACCAAACCTCGTTAATTATTTAACTATCGTTATGTTTATTTAGTGATTAATAATTAACAACAATAACGCTTTATTTATATTAATTATATACATCAATT
>CM040244.1:51961281-52003042 GCA_022545495.1 Chrysanthemum lavandulifolium
TTTAATTTGTGTATTAAAGTGGTGTCGCTATGCTTCTTGTCTTGTACGTTTAAAAATTATGTGCATTAAAGTGTCGTACACTATGCTTCTTTTCTTATAAGTCTTAAAATTTGGAGAGAGTCATCCCTATATTATATGTAGTATAGAAGATAGCTTCATTAAATTGTAAATTATGGTTGAATAGTTGTATTTTTAATAATATATTAATTGTATTAAATGATTAATGGTTTTTAGTTTTATTTATGCTTTATGTATTGTATAATAAATATTATGACTTGTAAATTAAGACTAAGAAAAAAAAGATTCATCCCTACATTATAAATAGCATAGATAAATCCCTTTCTAGTCTATAGATAATAACTTCATACATGATATGTTTAATGATAGAGAAATGATAGAGGGACATAAACTTAAGCCTAATTTTAGGCTTAAAACTAAGTGGCATCATTTTGATTGTTGTAGACAAGAACCTACTTACTTTACAACCTTCATTATGATGCCACTTGATTTTAAGCTTAAAATTAAGGCTAAGTTTAAGCCCCTTTATCATTTCTCTTAATGATATACAACCTTTGTACACGATATACGTGTTTGAAAAGCAAAAAGGAAAGAAGCTAGTTGATGATAACGATACTTAGACAGTCCACACGAAATCTTTAAAAACACACATCTATTTATAGTACAAGTGTATACGTGCCAAAAAGCATCACATTTTTAGGCAAGTGTAACATGACATGAAGCGGTGCAGTGCTCTATATAAATCCTTCGTTGTAGTCCTTAGCTTCCACTTGTATAATTGTTCTTACTTGTTATATATCACACACATTTAAAATGGGCAAAGCTTTGTTTGCGTTTACATTGGTGCTTGTTGTCTTTGCTACGGTATGCAACTACTCTATCTTTCTTGATTTATTAGATTGTGGGTAAAGTTTTTATATATGTACTACCCGTGTCTAGCGGGCACATACGGTTAACTTGTACTACCCAGTTGACTTTATAATTACATTTTTTTTATGTGTACTACCCGTGTCTAGTAACTTGTCTGATGTTGTGATTTTTCGAACTTCAGTTGAGACAGGTGTGAAGGTGACCGAAGCAAAGATGTGTCAAACCACTGGACATATGGGAAGTTGTTTGTTAGACAGGACTTGCAATAGCTCATGTGAGAAACAAGGCTTTGCTAGTGGCAAATGTGATGGTTTACGACGTCGTTGTACTTGCTACAAGCCGTGCTAGAGATACTACAAACGTCCTGCATGTATACTTAAAACTACTTGCGTTATGTATAATTTTCATTTTGCATAAAAATATATCATCAGGCATGTTTGATGGTATAATACTTGATTAAGAATAAAGTTTGATACTTGTAGTGTATCTTGAAGTTCTATCTTTCGACGATCTCGGCATTTGATCTTTGGCGCTGACGGCACAAATCCTTATAGCTCGAACTTCAACCTAGCTGTCTAGTTAGGTTATTACTCCCTCCTAACTAGTGAGCCTTTTCTTTCTTTTGCTCCTCACAGATCGACAACACTCTTCCAACACGCGGCGGAGAAAGTAGACTCTTGATTTTAGCACAATGGTTGTCGATTCGAGAACATCGTAACAACATATCTCACTTAGTATTGCATCCAAGTTGGTAAAAGCCCCGATGTACACACACTACTTCTCCTTCTTCTGTCTTAAGCACAATTCCGCCCGTCCAATCCAATCACGAAGATGAAATACCAACTTCTCCTCCCGATGGTCATGAGCTATCGAATCATCATAATGTTGAGTACATGTCATTATACCTTTTCTTGATGCAATATTAAAACCTTTGCTTGATAAAAATTCCATGAGAATATGTCGAAAAGTACTCTCGATAATTCTCTCAAACCAACCTGAAAACAAACCTCCTTTGAATTCACCGGCTAATAGTAATGACCACATATGGAGAAAACCCGATACGACTAACTTGAAAAGGAAGTAAACATCCCAACTTTGTGACTTACGACTTGTTCTATATTTTGAACAATCCACAACGTCGTGTGACCTTTGAACACTAGCGTAACTCATTAAAGTGATGGTTATACATGCGTGAGCACTACAACGTAACTCATTACATCAATTATAAACAGATTGTCAAATTCATAATGTGCCTCAACAAGTTATCTTGAGACATGGAACCAACCAACCAAAGTCTCAACGATAAAGTATATCACCCGTGAGACATCACTTCAATTTCGCATCAATAATACCGTACAAAAACTCCAAAATCATTTGTTTTCAAATTATCGCTCAAGCCGTGAATTTGTATCCTTCCGTGAAATTTACCATACCAAAAATACTACTCGTAATCCAAAAGTTATTAAAAGTAACAATTCTTAAAAAATAACTTTAAGATTTTTAGCAAAAAGTCAGCCCATCAAACCTTATGACAACTACAATCCAATATACTATCTGATCCAGTCACACCTTATATCATGTCCAAGTGCACAAGTTATAACTGGTTAGAGGCCCAATATCCAAAAGAAAAAAAACCACGATCCAAACTCAGGCATTCTTATATTCGGTATAAGAGTACTAAGACTAGCATTTGGTCTTAACCCTAACCCTAATAATCAGAAATAATATGCCTCCCCCTTTATACGTATTTTTTTCCCTCCCAACTCACCAAACTGAGACAGAAAAATTGCATCTCCTATATCAAAATCTCACATCAATCGCATCTCAATCCCATCAAACAAACGCCTATCATCTCTCTTTTCATCATTAAAAACGAATACTCAACACAACATACGAATACCCCTTTTCTGTTTTGCGCTTCAATTAGAATATACCTCATGGGTGTCTTCAAGATCCGTTTAAAATGGGGTCACAGGTAGGTTTTTGTTTAAGTCATTCGTTTTGAGTTTAGATCGAAACAAAGATAGTATATAACAGATTTGTTATACTACTATGTTTATTTTCGGATATATTAGAAGCTTGGTCTTCGAATATGATCTATGATGATTGATGGTTCAATTGAAACAATCTTTAAAAGATTACAAAAAAATTTGAACCGAATCTGAGATATATTTTTTTTGTTTCAATTACTTGAGTGTCGAATCATTTGTAGGATATGAGATTGAAGTTGATGATTGATTTGTGATAGAAGTTATAAGTGGGGTATGAGTTGGATATTTTTTTCTTTTTGATTAACAGTAGACATGGACTGATGATGTTTTATACTGAGGTCAAGTCTGTTTTGGTATTTGATAAAGGTCGTGTTGTGGTCTTTTTAGTTTACGCATAGCTGCTTGTTCCTTTCTTGCACGTAAAAAAATTTTCTTACGCGTAACACCTCATAACCTTAAGCGTAGGCAGAGTTATGCGTAACTTTTTCTTTTCCATATGCGTAAGCCAAGATGCTTATGCGTAGAATAGTCTTACGCGTAACATCATACGCGTAAAAAATCTCTTACGCGTAGAGTTTTCTTACTTGTAAGCACTTACTCGTATTCCATACGCGTAAGCATATCCATAGGAGTAGAAAACTAGGGTTTTGACCCAATTGACTTTTTTTCGGCGAGATTCTGACCATGTTTTCCGACCAGATTCATCTAAACCCAGAAAACTGTATATTGAAGCCTCACTTTTGACCCATGAAACTGACCATATGACCACAATATTTCACATGTTTGGTACAAAAAGTCATATAAAAATGATATACAAGACTGTTTGGACAAAGAGTTGACAAAAAACAGATGAATAACCGTGAATAGACATGTGACTTTTGACCAAAAAGAACACTTAAAAGTTATAAACTGTTTTACTTCAATAATCGGAAAGAAAAAAAAAATTCCAACCAACAAAATAAGTACAAAAAACAGTTTAAAAACTTATACAAAACCAACATAAATCAATAAAGATAACAACCTATCTCCGATGCCAATTGTAGGACTGATAAAAGATATGATTTATGTTGTTTTGGAAGGTCAGGTTAGTGGAAGAAGATGAATAACTTCGTCTTTTGAGAGAGAAAGTAAAGAGAGGAGGAGAAACAAAGGATAAGTTGAATAAAATGAAAACAATACAATACACTGACGATCTTGCTCACCCCGCTGGAGAGTCGTGGGAGGTGTTATAGAACCAACAAACCAATTCTTTGCCACTTAAGCGATCTTGGTCCCATGGTAAAGTATCTACGATCTAGTCCAATTAAGTGGCGTTATCTTTATAAAAAGCGAGACTAACAATGTTTATATTTGAAGACTTGAAATATTTGAGCTTTGATCTTATTATCTTATCTCATACATATAATATAATATAATATCTAAAATTACAATTTTGTGCATAAAACTTTAATCCGATTAATCCCGATTAATCGCTTAAGATTAATCATTGGCTACCCAACCGCCTCACTAGCGCCTAACGATTTTACAACCTTGACTAGCAGTAGTAACCAACACTAGCGATCTAACCATTTGTTGAGTCGGTGTTCGGGGCCTCGTGGATGTCGTTCGTCTGCTCCCAACCCAAAACAAGTAGAACTAATCTCACAAGTGTACTAAATTTTTCAACAGTCATGATATATAGGCGATCAATGGCAGCAGCGATGGACGTAGAATTCTATTAAAGTTTATGCACACTTTGTAAAACACGACAAAAAGATGTGCTCTTGGTATTAATTAACATCTGAAAGTTTTGAACGAAATTATTTTATTATCCTCACTTGAATATTTTTACAATCTTTTAAAAATAAGTAATTAATTAATTAATGGTAAAGCGTAACTACGCAAAATTAAGAAGAAAAAAAAGCGTAAAATATGTTTTTTGGGACCGTGTGTATTTTGTCGGTGAATAATTATTTTAGGACGAATGGAGTATAATGTACTTCATACATTACTTTTTGAACATTTGGCATGTTCTATTTTCATGCAGCTAATAAGTTACGTCTGCCTGCATTTTTCTTTTAAAGTTAAAGAAAAAAGTAGGTTGTTAATATAGAAAATGAATTTTAAATTTTTGGTTTTGCTGTGGTATTCTTATGAAAGTGAGATCCTTATAATCAGATTAAGTATATCAACTGAGACGACTATATGAATCGGTAGATTATCAAAGAAAATTCCTTTCTAGTCTACAGATAATAACTTCATACATGATATGTTTATATGATAGTACAACCTTTGTACACCACATACGTGTTTGAAAAGCAAACTAGGAAAGAAGCTAGTTGATGATAACGATACTTTGACAGTCACACGAAATCTTTAAAACACACATCTATTTCTAGTACAAGTGTATACGTGCCAAAAAGCATCACATTTTTAGGACAAGTGTAACATGACATGAAGCGGTGCGGTGTTCTATATAAATCCTTCGTTGTGGTCCTTAGCTTCCACTTGTATAATTGTTCTTATAACTTGTTATCACACACATTTAAAATGGGCAAAGCTTTGTTTGCGTTTCTGTTGGTGCTTGTTGTCTTTGCTTCTGGTATGCAACTACTCTATCTTTTACTGATTTATTAGATTGTGGGTAAAGTTTTTATATATGTACTACCCGTGTCTAGCGGGCACATACGGTTAACTTGTACTACCCAGTTGACTTTATAATTACATTTTTTTTATGTGTACTACCCGTGTCTAGTAACTTGTCTGATGTTGTGATTTTCGAACTTGATTGAGGCAGTGTGAAGGTGACCGAAGCAAAGATGTGTCAAACCCTTTGGACATATGGGAAGTTGTTTGTTAAACAGGACTTGCAATAGCTCATGTGAAACAAGGCTTTGCTAGTGGCAAATGTGATGGTTTCTGACGTCGTTGTACTTGCTACAAGCCGTGCTAGAGATACTAAGCGTCCTGCATGTATACTTAAAACTACTTACATTATGTATAATTGTCATTTGCATAAAATATATCATCAGGCATGTTTGATGGTACGTATAATACTTGATTAAGAATAAAGTTTGATACTTATAGTGTATCTTGTTCTTTTTTTATTTTTCATTTTTGTATTTTTATTTTTTGGTAAAGGTCCGATAAATATATTACTCCAAAATATCAATTAAGTATAGGATAAGGGTGACTATCACATTTTTGCCCATTATATGCAAACAAACGCACATTTTATGCTAAAACAAAGTACATTGTAGTCTAGTCGTTGGAATATTTCGCTTTCATATAAGAGATCCGGGTTCAAATCTTGCTCCCTGGTTATATTTTACCAGATGTAACCCTTTTACCAAAAAAAAAAAAAAAAAAAAAAAAGAAACGCGCATATTTTGCTTTAAACAAAATCTATCATAGAAGAGATAGGTCAATCTTGTCACACCCCGTTAAAGGCGGAAACAAGATGTGTAACTGTGAAAGGCACAAGCATAACATCATAGATTCATATTATACATAATTACAACTTTAGTTACGACATTTCAAAAATATCTTTTATCCAAAATCTGAACAACAAAACACATGTCTTATTTGATTTCACGCTGTGTTGGAAATATGGCAGTGGAGATGACAAGTAAGTTGACTTCGATGTATGTGCCATCAAAAAATTCCTTACTAACGATCACCTAAAAATGGTACTAGAGAATGTCAACCATAAAGTTGATGTGTTCGTAGGTTTAAAAGTAAAACCACGAAGCTGTCAATGATATTGCGTAGGACAACAGTGAGCAATATATACAACTATCAGCATAAAAAATTAGCAATGCTCGCGACAACTGAACCTACCATGATTGCACACACATAAATTGCTAACAGTGGGGAGCTACCCCAATAGTGCTATCAAATGATTCGGCTAAAAAAGGAGTCAAACAGTTGCGCATACTTGAACACATATAAATATAACACTAATCAAGCACATAATTGAAATCATAACACACATATTGTCAAAAAACATGTAAACAAAGTATCACAGCATGAAAAACAGTTAAACATAATTTGAGTACCATTTTTCTCTAAGAAAAACATGTTTGAAAAAAGGGCTACGATAACTCACTTCAAATAGCGAAGTAAAATATCCGAAACGAACTATCAAACAGTATTGCACGAAGGTATCCGGTCACGACTTATTGATTAATGTTTTGACTTAGAAATATGTTACGTAAATTATGTAATGCATATGAGTTTTCAAATGTATTTGTATCATTGTTTCGTATCATTATTTGTGTAGTGGTTAATAAGTTTGAATCGTAAAATCGTCCAACATTATATAATGTAAACTATATACATATATTATATAAGAAAAATAGAAAAGTAAAATAACTAAGTATGTAATTAAGTTGGTTTTGACAACCCCGGTAACCTCAAGTTAATTAGATAAGATGTTCATGATATAAGTGTTAACAAATTTTTAATACATGTAATAATAATAAGTTTTATATAAATATATATATTTTTAGTCTTCTAGTCGGTATTAAAATAATAATATATTATTATTTTGTCTTTTTGTCATATTTAAGAAAATAACAAGCATTATATATATACCTATGTAGTTTGTCCATTTATCAAGTTTAAGTATAATAACTAGTTATTTATTATAAAATAATACGTATGATTTTGTCCTTTTATGGGGTTTTAAAGAATACGTTTTTGTAAATTATTTTCTAAGTATGAAATTTTAATAAAAATCGGGCATAACCGTTTGCTTATCGTCACTTTCAAAAGTCGTAGACATTTATCAAAACACGTTTTCCGACAATGATCCATTTTTCATCAAAATATCAAATAGTGATCCCGTTTGTTCCAAACACGTTCCTACGACTAATTTAAAATGACATTTAATGACTCATAAAAAGTGTCAGAAAAAGCAAAAAGTCGTCACTATAGGCATTTTAGTCTTCTTCCACTGAAAGAAAAAGAGACATTAAAGGAACCATCACTAAAACTCTTTTGATGCTTAATATCGGTCACAAAAGGTCTATTAGATTTTGCGTCTTATTGTTATGTGTCAATATAGGTTGAAAGAAACACTTGAAACAATTTATTAGTGGTGAATTATTCGATCACTAAAGAGTTGAACCATTTTTTCATTTCTACTACATTTTACCCATTTCCACTGCATTTTTTCATTTATACTGAATATGTTTACAAGCTATATAAAACAAAGAATTCACATATATGAAACCACAAAGTAACTTTATTGCCAAAAACAAGTCGAAACAACTCAAATTCAACCATTTCCAAAATGTATACGTTTACATATGAGTCAAATGGTTCCCACATATTAAACTAAGCAACAAAGTGTTCAGAACCTTAAGATCCCACATATGACCTTATAAGCAGATTCACAAAAGAAATAATACTAAGTAACAATAAGAAGATTCACAAACTTTTTAAGCAATCATCTAATCAAGTCTCTTTACAACTGCAATTATCATCTCTCTTAACAGCTGCAATAGCGAAGCACGGCTCATTGTGATCCTCCTTACGATATGACCAAACTTGAATCATTGCCCGCTTGTTACACATCTGAATGACATCTTGAAAATACATTAAAAAGTAAATCGGTAAAAGTAAAGCATTAATATGTTATCTATACCACCGATATATTTCTAGATAAATGTTCATGAAAGCGTCTTCTTGTTTGCTCGCCGCTATTTGTTTGATATACATACGAAAGGATTTTATAATCTAGTTAACCAAGTAACGCAACGAGTACGTGTGCGGAATATGGATCTAGTTTATGCAATTAGGTTAACACGTATTTAATAAACAATAAATAAATAAAGGTAAATAGAAAACTAACATTTGGCGTCAATTGCACGCTATCAACGAACAAGAAAACCAAAGAAACCCAAGTATCTAAAATAGATACCTCTACGAGTATCACACACAAACACTTAAACCAAGCACGTTCGATTAGAGCTAGTCGAGAACGTTTAAAGTTATCAACACCTTGAATTACTTGAATACCACGAACAAGAAAACCCAAGAAACACTTTCTTCTTTTACGCCGATAACAACTTCGTATCAAGCAATATGTTGTCATCCGATATCGGACAAGTGTTGTCCGATATCCATCCCTTCTTTGTCCGAGAACCCAATGAACGAAACCCCTAAAACTTGTTGCTAAAGCATTCGATTACTTAGGAACTAGGAAAACAAGTAACCAAAACAAAACCTAAACAACTTGGATCAGTATGATGCAAGTTTAAGAATTAAACAAAACCAAACAAAACCCTAATCGAATTTTAAGGATAAATCCGATTAGGTATAGGTAGTTTGGTTGGATCGATCATGTAGGTTTAGAGTTTAGGGATAGTATAATTATCGTTATACATGAATGTGAGGATGTGTTTGTTTATATATCAACAAATCAACCATGTGCTTGGGCTCAAGACTTGATCGACAAGCACAAACCCAAACACCCCTATGCCCGATCGTTTGGAATCAAGGCCCAAGGCACTCCTAAACCGACCCACATAAAGAATTGGAACAAGTCCATGGGTCATGTGATATGATCGGGTCAACATGCATGCATAACGGGTAATATATTCAAGTATAAATAACGTTCGACACGTACTCTCGTGTTTATCGTGTGTGCCCCCATAGGCTCACACACTTTTAGCATTTACGTGTGTTTTAAACTCCCACAAACCAACAACTCCCACTTGGGAGTTGGAGTGTCGAATGACACACAAAACTAACGACGGAAACGCCTAGCAACGCTCTCACTCGCTTTTTAACTAAAAGTGTCTGAGATATAGTTTCATAAAATCTTCTCAGTAGCATGGTTATTAATGTCTTGCTTTTAATCATCCTTTGTTATAGATACCGTTAAACCATGGATATGGATCCTAACTCATTCCATATAGTTTAACCATTTAGAATCTCGTTATAGAATTTAATTAGATATACCAAATGTAATCAAGTATCATCTTGCATTACCCTTTGGGTTTGGCCGAACAATTATCTTATTAATTCTGGAGAGGCGCCATGGTATCTTTCTGCACATATCAAGTGGAGTAACAAATCCTTTATTGACTACAAGTGTTGTGGATGCTGCTTCACATCACTCCGAAATATAGCCTTTATAACTACCTTATTCAGATAGCGTTTTGCTTATACTTACAAAAGTGATATCCACACATAACAGAACTTGCTTGCATCTCAAGTCTAAGGACGATTTTAACAAACCATTTTCAATATTTTACTTATGACAAGGATCCAAAAGTAAATGTTTGAAAGTTGGGGTATCCAATATGCATCCCTTGTGAATACACATGAGTTTGGCGGGAACAATCCACATTCTCGTTAGAATATAACCAACACTCACATTTGCCTTACATAACAATATTCCCATATTGTTAACCGACAATGGACATATTTAGAACAATAAAATCATTCAAGGATAAAACATGCAAATATAGGATAACAATTATTATATGAATGAATAACAAATACCAAGTATCTTTACTCATCATAAAGTAAAATTGTCTTTCAATCCCGATTATCCAAATAATAAAACAGATATGCATGAGACTAATTAGTGAGTTGAAGCCTAATGTTTCCAACATTCTTAACCTTCCTTTACAAAAAAAACTAAATAGTTATCTGAGTAAACTTTCCGAATACTTGTTTCAAATTTCACATATAGTGAGGGATTTGAAATATAAGATGAGTGTCTTATCTCATATGCTCATACTATTGCAAGAGTTATAGTATGGAGATGTCGCCCTACCTTGCATGAGGTATTAGAAGTCAACGACATCTTGTGATCATCTTTACAGTTTTTAAAAGTGTAAAGTATTCTCATTCTTTAATGTGTAATGCAACAATGCTCTATGTTGAGCATAACTAGTTAGCAGATTTATCATAAATGATAAAATCCTACTACAACTAGTATTAATAATCCTCTAGCATCATTTGTACTTATACAACACTATGCTTTATAATTCGTAAACATTTGTATTAACAATAATCTAAACACTCTCAATTAGATATTGTTGTTGTCAGCTCATCTTGTTCTTGTACAAAAGCAACAACTAGTCTTATACACAATATAATATATACATGATAAATCCTTAGTTAAAAACATAAGGTTTCCATCCATGTAATAAATTATTCCAAGTGAAATATACCATTTAAGACTTGCTTGAATGATATATTGCATTTTGTGTTAGACTTAATTTTCCGCATATGTTTATTCCAGATAAACATTTATTTCAAGGTTGTTTGTTTTATTCCCTAAATTCCAAGTGAAGTTTCATTCTAAGCTTAAGGATCAATTTCTAGCTTAAATGGAATAATATCTTCAACATGTAAATTTTAAGGATAAACATTTTGTGCTCCCACTTAAAGTCAGATGTACTCAAGAGTTATCTTAATTCAATCAGAATCATATTGTAATTAAATTCTAGATCTCGGCTCCTAGATGCGTTATCCAATCCAAACTTGGACTGCTTAAATTTTGTATACTACATAAAGATTATATAGATTCATAACCCTTTTGATTACACACCGTCCTCGCAAAAGGTAATCATAAAGAAAGAGTTATAAAATTTTAATTGCCATATTCCACATACAAGGAAACATGTATGACAATTAATTATCTTTATATAATTAATGCGTGTATATATAAGAAAATCTAATCACAGTCAATTGCTTAAGTATGATTAAAAACTTCTTATTAAATGTCATGCATTAATATGTATACAATTTTGTCCTTGTGAGTCTTTCTTCAAAAGAAACTCATTCCAACCTCATAGGTTAACTGTTAGGCGAAATAACAATCAAGCTCAAAACTTGATTTGCCTTTTAAGGACTGCATCTTATCATTCATAGTTCTAAAACATTTATCAGATTCAAGATGTGATAATGTATTTTAGTAGTTAGCTGATTTACAATAATCTTCTAACTTATATCCCTCAGCATTGATATTAAAATATCACTCAAGTGATGAGGCATCCTTTCGGATTTATGAATGAGAGTAATCATTATACTTTGGTCGACATTTACATGTTTAACCTTAGTATGACATTAATAAGTGGATTTTAGAAGGTTAAGTATTTTGTTCTCAAAAACTTTGAGATTTGTATATGCTCCCACTTACTTTTGTAAGTAGAGACAATTCTCTAAATACTAAGTATTTAAGCAACAATAAATTGTTCTTTATTGGGAACCACAAAATACATTTTAAGTTCTCATCTCTAGATTTGTTAATAAAATGCTTCATAAGATTTTAACAAATTCAGAACTTAAATCAAGACATAATGGAATTCCTTCCAACAACTCTAATTAGGGTTTATAGAAAAACTCTAATTTAGTATCACTCTTTAACCAAAAGTTCTAGCAACAGTTTTGTGTTTCGTCAAGCTAGGAAGAACACCAAAACTACAATCTTCAAGCTAGGAAGTGTAGAATAATCAAAAATCCAAAAGGATTTAGGATTCAATTGGTTTGAGTGGAAAACCTAAAATCCCTAATGAATTAGGGTTTTCAGTTATGGGTTGTCTTGAATACCTTCTTGGTTTGAACTATATTGAGTGTATCCATGACACACGCAATTTTCTAACCTTGATATGTTTTGGAGGTAGAGCAATTAAAGCTATCATGAACCAAACAATATGAATAAGGTTTGATTCAACACATTAGACATACCATAATGAAGTGGTATTCTATGAGTATTAGAATTGTGAAACTATATCAGAATTCCATAGATAACTTAATTCTCTTTGGACCAAATACTTGTCAATTGGGTCGAGCCAAATTGCATATTAAGTATTTCTGAACCAAGTGCATGCAATAATTTATATTCATTGAACAATACAAGAACCTTATGTTCACGTGTTCACAAGAAGACATAACTGTTCAAGAATTATATGTTCATGTGTTTACAAGAAAACAGAACATGTCAATAATACATTATAAGTCTTTGAATAATTCAAAGGCCTCATGTTTATGTGTTAACTAGAAGACATAACAATTTTACTATATATACTTTATGTTATAAGTCATTGATTAATTCAAGGACTTTATAATTATGTCTTAACATGTAAGCATAATTATACTAACAAAAGTAATCATGAACGCAAACTCTTGAGTTCTATAGTAATTTCAAGTTAATTTTATACTTCATAATTATGATCATTATCATATAACCATAATTATGTTGACTAAAACATGTAGTCAAATGTTGAAGTATCTTTACACTATATCATGACATTTGAATGTAGTAGGGCAACAAACATCTTGCGTGTTCAAGTCCTAGTAGAATCATTATTAGAATGTACTAGGGCAACAAACATCTCGCATGTTTAAGTCCTAGTAGAATTCTTATTAATATGTAGTAGGGCAATAAACATCTAGCGTGTTTAAGTCCTAGTAGAATTATTAGTTTTCTTTACCTTGCGGTCAAGAGATACCAATAATATTGTTGTTCCTTGCACACACTTTGAGATTTCTCCCACTTGTGTAAGGTACAACATCATATTATGAAAACAAACAACATGTGATTGTTTTGTGTAAACAATATGATAATGTCATAGATATTATAAGTAGTTTTAGAACCATAACCTTTAATAAGGAATTGTGGATTATTATTCTATAGATAACGCTTCAGAGAGCAACAACAGAAAGGCAACGTGTTATCTTATAAAATAAAATGCAATTTTCCTTTAAGCAATGGTCGTTCATATTCGGAAAGTAATGAATTATTTCAAAGCAAGTTTGAAATGATATGGGTGACTAACAAGGAAATAAATCCCGTAGCTCCCACTGAAATTGACAACATTACAAGAATGTTATTTCAGTTATAAAATGCAATTGCTCCCACTGGATTTGTCAACATTGTAAGTGTTACATTTCCAGTAGAAAGCATATAGCAGTTTTATACATTTTCCCATTCTCTTCGAATGCCTACGAGTAGCAATGTACTTAGGTATTGAATAGAGTATATGAAGTCCTACTTATTGTAGATAATGGACTAGCCATTCTTACTTTCAATTAACTTGAATCTTTAGCATGCAATTCCTCCTTTATCGTCTACATAGCCCCAAGGGTATTTAGCACTTTAGGAATAATAAGAGTCCAAGAAAATTACCTAGCGAATATTCTAGTAATTTCTTTACTCTTTGCGGTTTAAACTCATACATCATGACAAGTGCAAGATGCCATTTATTTTGGTAGCTACAAACAAAATGTTTTCTAGTTACACAAAATATTTTATCTTTCAATTGTTTCTAGACCACAAAAGGGTAATGAAAGATCATTAATGAGTTTAATAGTTTGTAATCCTATCTCAGTTGTCAACTAAGGAGAAAAGATAAGAATAAGTCTCACTCTTCTTACAAGGAAAAGAGACTAAGTTTGTCTTTTAAAGAAAAACAACTTTGTTCTGAATTATGTTGCAACAACACAATTTTAATCGAACATAGAAAGTTCAATTATAGTATTTTCGATAATTACATTCTTAAAAGAATTAACTACCCAATTAATTACTAATTAAGACTAAGATCCATCTTGCACTCCCACTTATTTACCAGAGGTCTGACCAGTGCGTAACTAAGTGGGACAAGAGGTAAGCGACGAGCGTTAATTGCATAATGCAACTCTTAGATTTATGAGACTGATCAAGACATTAGTAGACAAGTAATAATGTCATGAGCATGTTTAGTTCTCATCTTATGCCTCGGGTTCAAGGTCTGACCAAGCCAACTCGAAATAAGTCGACCAAGTATGAACTTGTAAAAATAACCAAAGGTCTGACCTAAGCGAAATAATCACCATGGGTTGGAAAGGCCTTGAGGTCTGACCAGAGAAGTCAATCCAAATGCACGTGTTCATAGTTGGATGGCATAGACTTAAAATTAACAAATAGGTATGCACATAAATGTGGTAAAGGTCGTGTACAAAGAAGCATGCAAAACAACTTTGTAACACTTATTTTAAAACTTTTGGTAATGACACCGTAGTGATCATCATGGTTCACGGTAGCTCAATCGAACTCACGGGGAGGCGGAGGACCGGTCGGTGCTAAGCAATAACCTAGAAATCCTTTCGGTGTGACCGTGCGCACCTCTTTAAACCCCATATATAGTTTGTTCTAGTGGGTGAGCCGTACATCCCAAGTGTCCATAGCGTCTAGTTTTTAAATTCATGAAAAACTTGTTTCAATAGTTTAGGTCACTTTATTTAACAAAAACAATTTTCCACGAAACAAATAGCAGGTCACAATGAGCATGATATTTAGGCGTGTAAATAAAGACCAATATTGATGTTATGGTTACGATATGTATTATTCCATATTGCATACAATTAGGTGTCAAAAATAAGTAACAATAATGCACATAAGGAATCACAAACATATAAACATAAACATCAATATATAAACACATATTGTTCCGAGTTCTCTCGCGAGTCTTCCCCAAAAGGAGAACCATAAGACCGTCACTAGGTACAAAACCTAGATCGCCCCATACATCACAAAAAGCAATTGAGTGGGTCTTGTGGCCGGAAAAACACATAAAAAGCATGGCAAACTTAATTAACAATTAATTACGCTATTTTATGTATTTAATAAACAATATGTAATTCTAATTATCAATATAATTCTAATTAACAATTAATTCTAATTAACCTTTAATTCTAATTAACAAATTAATTCTAATTAACAAATTAATTCTAATTAACAATTTAATTTAATTTGTGTGTGTCTTGTTATTTTTTATTAATAATTGACAAGTATTGCATATAGTTGTCAAAACAAAATAAAACGAATAACTAATTAGATTTCATGCAACCTTTTAAACATGTTTATTAAAGCGTGTAACCCATAATCGCAAAAACGAGATGGCTCGTGATGCCGGTGGAATATGGATCTGTTGGGATTTTATAATCTAGTTAACCAAGTAGCGAACAAAGAAAAAAAGAGTATGCAGTGGAATATGGATCTAGTTTATGCAATTAGGTTAACACGTATTTAATAAACAATAATAATAAAAGGTAAATAGAAAACTAACCTTTGGCGTCAATTGAACGCTAGTGAACGAACAAAGAAACCAAAGAAACCCAAAGTATCTAAAGTAGATACCTCTACGAGTATCACACACAAACACGGTTTAAACCAAGTACGTTCGATAACCAAGAAGCTAGTCGAGAACGTTTAAAACTATCAACCCTTGAATAAAAGGTAAATACTTGAATAACACGAACAAGAAAACCCCAAGAACCCCTTGTGTAACACCCCAACCCGACGAGGGTAGAAGTGTCACGATACGTGTCATATCAGAACATACAAGTAAATTTTACAAGCGGAGGTCTTAAATAATAACGTACCAAGTCATAATCACAATTGACTTACAAGGAAAATTACAACCCAAAATGTCTAAGATAAAATGAAATCTCAAAACAATAGCCCGCCAAAATAAGTCCAAATAACGGTAACTAGGGTTAGTCCACTCAAATAATCCAACTCATTGATCAAGCCCATCTTCAAACCTAAAACTGCGCAGGAAAAGAAATGCTGTGAGCTTAAAAGCCCATTGAATAGATATAACAAAGCGAAAGCTAAATAAAATCAAATGCAAAATGAAACAAAGGAACGGATAACAAAGTCGTAACGAAATGAGAGTAATGAGTCAAAGAGGATCTGCGAGAACACAATTATCGAGATATCCAAGCGAGCAGATAACAAGGAGGCGGCGAAGCAAAGCATCGATGACATATAAACAAGCACATCAAACCAACCATACAAGGCGAAACATAAGCAAACATAGCGGGCATAGCATCCACTGGCGTATATGTCATACAATCAATTCAGAAATCAAAATACATACAAGCCAAACAAATATCTACAGAAGCGGAAGCAATTAATTAACCGTGAGCATGGCAATTCACACGGTCAAAACTCTTAAATGAAGACATGATCGATTATCATAGCGGTAGTCAAAACATGGCGGTCACAAGTAACAAGTAGGAATACAAGTATGAACACTATAATTAAATGAATTAAATACATAGCGAGGCAATTAAACAAGTTAACAAGCTAGGCGTCATAAGTTGAACCATCCACCAAATCAAGCAGTAGCATAAGCGAAATACAAACATGGCGGGTCAACAACAAGCGGATAAGGACACCACGGATAGTCATAGTCCACGAGATTAATCGAGCGGTACAAAAGATAAACGGATCAACAATCGATTTCACGCAACACGGTTACGGACAAATCAAAGGATCACATAACGGTAAGATAGCATATCATCGGATGACAACATGTAATCTTATATCGCATACATACATATCATCTGAGTAATCGGTGATCGTATAAACATGAATATCATAATCAATCAATGACATATAATAACCCGATGCGTGAATGGAACCATAGTCCAAATAGCGGAATTAAAGTGTGATGATCAATGCAATGGAGTATCTATATCTTGGTAAAAGTGAATCATATAAAGTCTTGAGTAATGAACAAATGTCTGATTATGGTGCGTTGGGGAATACGGAAGGTACAATATAGGTATATCAAAAGTGTAAGGGTTATCGAAATCTACCGAGCAGGAAACATATCATATCATATCATATCATAAGTAGCCATTGTATTCGGAGGGTGGCCTCGGAATACCATACATAATAGGAGGAGACCTCGGTAACAAATGGGTAGCTAGCTCCCAAAATTGTGAAGAGCGGATTGCACCGACATTATTCACCATATATATCTCCAAGCAGATCAAATCCTCGAAACATATCATATCTAGGATGCATCCATCGCCCCGGAAACATAGTGGCCAAATCATATACATATAGTGAGCTCATAATCATATCATAATGGGGACGGTGTGGAACATCACTCAACCACACTAAAGTCATGTCATTGGTGCATCAATGACACGGTCAGGTTACCTTCCTGACTAGGAAACACATATTTGGCTCGGGTATCAAACTGAAGGGTTAAAGCATAATCATATCATAAGGGTTCATATCAAAGGTTCAGCAGTCAAAGGTTCATATCAGAGTTCCATAACATAGGTTCATAATCATAGGTTCATAATCATAACAAACGAATATCATAGCGAACAGAATCGTACCAAAAGATCATATCGGAATCATATCAAAAGGATCATAGCATAAGGAATCATAGCAATGGAATATCATCAATGAAGGAAAGTCAAAGGGTCGAAAAGTCATGAGAAATCCCTACTGAAAAGGGATAGAATATCTGTACCTCAATCAACGCAAGCAAAAATAGAAACGTAAGTCACACGATGAATCAATCCTGCCGTCCGGAACCTATATGAATTAGGTAATGCTTATTAAGATCAGATTACTCATTTTAGACGGCTTTCCATTTTTAGCAGGTGTAGTCATTAATGATATAATTAAAGTCAAATTAGGTTAAAATGATGAAAATAAGTATTATCATATTTTAAGGGTCAATTATGAAAAGTTTCGTAAGTTTAGGGTTTAAAGTGCCAATAGTTTAAAGTATAAGATCAAAAGTGTAAATATAGCAAGTTTACTCATTTTACTTATTTAGTCCATGTCTTTACCATATTAACAATTAAACCTTCAAGTTTTATTAATTGCTAAACTAACCTTTAACTTTTATTTAAATCGCACAACACATGAAAGCTCTAGTTTTAGGTTTCGATTATCATTTACGTTTTAAACCATGTGAAAACCCTAATCTAAACAAGGTTACACGGCACACACATGGTGTTACCCTAGGTCGACATATTCATGATTAGGCCAAAACCATTCGATACAAAATAAGACCAACTCGAGACCCCTTCAAGTTTTAATCAATTCGAACCATATATCAATCCCATTTCTATTTTAGTGTCGATAATATAACTCAAGGTATAGCATACAAATACTTCCCATTCTTAGTTTGATAGCAATAAGATGATACATGATCATGGTTGTGTGCACGTACGTCAAACAGATTCAAAAGAAAGATATAATGGTCGACACACATGAGTCCTTCTTTTAACTTTGAGTGACCAATATTATCATTTTTTATGACAAGTCTTTTATATATCACTGAAGGTGATGAGTGTTATTAACGTGTGCATGCCTTTGAAAGGAGACCCATATCACATGACAAGAATTTAAAGGAAGACATGAAGACATTGAGGCGGGGTCGAGACACAATACCTTTGTAACGTCTGGTGAAGAAATAAGGAAACCAAGTAATACAACCCCGACACCACTACCCTTTAACACGGAACCCACGACAACAGTCCTCTTGCACCAAGACCCGATCACGTGACCTCGAACCGATACCACGAACCAATACTCATGACAAGGTCAAAACGACCTTACTTGGCTTGAAAGACCCACGACCGAGAACAAGCGAACCCACGCCAATAACCACCTAGCACCTCTCTTCTTGCTCTAGCAACACACGACTGAAGCACCACACCCGCGACCAAGCAACCTTGATCTGCATGACCTCACGATTCTGAATCTCCCTTGGGTTTCCTTGTGTATGCTTCTTTTTTCGGATCGAATGGGAGGATTCCCATGGTTTGCCGTCACTTTCTCTTGAAGGCACTAGGGTTTACGTTTCTTTTTTTTGAAGTAGTAAATGGTGAATATTAAGAGAGAATATTGAGAATTAAATTGATGATTATGTTTAGGCGTGAAATAGGACCGACCAAAAAAAAGGGCGTTATATTGGATTGAAAATGTGGAGGAATAAATGACCAAATTACTTTTCCTTAGTTTACAACATTTAGATATATTATAGATATATTTGTTTAGTTTAATTGTGTTGGTATAATTGTACACATAATGGTCCAAGTAAAATCCATAATGTGTGATTTTTATAAAGTAGGCATAAGTGAAATATCGTCTTGCTTAAATCATTCATGAGTTAAATGTTAAACGTACTTAACAAGATTGATGAATTTTATAATTATTAGCTTGAGGGCATTATGGTCATTTCACCCGGTTTACGATTTTTAGGGTTTTACAACTCTTCTCCTCTAAAAGAAAATTTTTGTCCTCGAAAATTGAAGTCGCAGAGGTACACAGAGACGTACAAGTTCAAGGCAGATGTAGCAATCCATAGTCTCACACAGATTATAACGATTTCGGTTCCAAAGCGTACAAAATTTACACGTAACGTATGTCGGTGAGAATCTCACAAAGAGGCACATAATTCCAAACGAACATGAGGATCGACAAATAACGGTTATAAGTCACAGTCCATTCACGTACCAACCCCAGGCATTTCCCAAGACGTCGTATGATTTCATTAAGTTCAGATTATATGATCTCGGTATTATCACGTTGATCAGGCGTCATAATACTTGCATCACATAACAAGTTCTTATTGTCATCATATTCTGCCTCGGGCCATGACAAACCACATAACTAACATCACCACAAAACAGATAACATACAGGTAGCAAGTAACATACCAATCTGAGACGGATCACATACATACAACATATATTACATCAAACAACTTCAGTAACACAAAAGAAGAAAGCCACCAACTTACAAAGCGGTTCCTCGTGACTCATTCGACGATCCAAAATATAAAAGCGAGATACTACTAAAATGCTAAATCATAAAACCGCGATTCAAACCGAGTTACGAACAAATCAAAGGAAAGTAATCTGGATCAAAGTCACAACAAAATATCAAACCGCCTCAAAACGCATGACAAGCGAATCGGAGTAACACAAGTCGCGCCCAAATCATATGAAGTAGATGAACCTCTCGACCACGGTTGAATCTTGTCTCCGTCTTTTGCGTCTTTGGTTGATCCGTCCGACTTCCTCGTGAGAATCGATGTCTCGATGTACAGCGGTAGGGTGTGGCTTTGCTTCACGAACCTCTCCATTTCGAGGGTGTTGCGGCAACGCAAGGTCGGCACCATCATCTTCGGCTCTACGAGAAATCTCCATCTAACGATCGACAAACGGACGTGCGAAGACAAAATAACAAAATCAAATGTGAAGAGAAGAAGGCCAAAACAGTGAAGACAAAAGATTATCAAAGTCAAATCTGAAGAACAATCAGAAGGAATCGGGAGAGGTCAGAACAGACGAAAGCCTAGTGTCTACCCAAATCCTCACAGGTCAATCCTAAGGCCAACAAGACGAAACCTTGGCTCTGATACCATAATTGTAACACCCCAACCCGACGAGGGTAGAAGTGTCGCGATACGTGTCATGTCGGAACACACAAGTAAATTTTACAAGCGGAGGTCTTAAATAATAACGTACAAGTCATAATCACAATTGACTTACAAGGAAAATTACAACCCAAAATGTCTAAGATAAAAATGAAATCTCAAAACAATAGCCATAAAATAAGTCCAAATAACGGTAACTAGGGTTAGTCCACTCAAATAATCCAACTCTCACCCAATCAAAGCCCATCTTCAAACCTAAAACTGCCGCAGGAAAAGAAATCTTGGTGAGCTTAAAAAGCCAGTGAGCGAGATATAACAAAGCGAAAGCTAAATAAAATCTGAAATGCAAAATGAAACAAAGGAGCGGATAACAAAGTCGCAGCGAAATGAGAGTAATGAGTCAAAGAGTGTCTGCAGAACACAATTATCTGAGATATCCAAAGCGAGCAGATAACAAGGAGAGCGGCGAAACAAAGCATCGATGACATATAAACAAGCACATACAAACCAGCCATACAAGGCGAAACATAAGCAAACATAGCGGGCATAGCATCCACACAGCGTATATGTCATACAATCAATTCAGAAATCAAAATACATACAAGCCAAACAGATATCTACGAAGCGAAGCAATTAATTAACCGATGAGCATGGCAATTCACACGGGTCAAAACTCTTAAATGAAGACATGATCGTTATCATAACGGTGGTCAAAACATGGCGATCACAAGTAACAAGTAGGAATACGGTATGAACACTATAATTAAATGAATTAAATACATAGCGGGCAATTAAACAAGTTAACAAGCTAGGCGTCATAAGTTGAACCATCCACCAAATCAAGCGGTAGCATAGCGAGAAATACAAACATGGCGGGTCAACAACAAGCGAGATAAGGACACCACGGATAGTCATAGTCCACGAGATTAATCGAGCGGTACAAAAGATAAGCGGATCAACAATCGATTTCGCATGACACGGTTACCGGACAAATCAAAGGATCGCATAACGGTAAGATAGCATATCATCGAGATGACAACATGTAATCTTATATCGCATACATACATATCATACAGAGTAATCAGTAGTCGTATAAACATGAATATCACTCAACCACACTAAAGTCATGCCATTGGTGCATCAATGACACGGTCAGGTTACCTTCCTGACTAGGAAACACATATTTGGCTCGGGTATCTAACTGAAGGGTCAAAGCATAATCATATCATAAGGGTTCATATCAAAGGTTCAGCAATCAAAGGTTCATATCAGAGTTCCATAACATAGGTTCATAATCATAGGTTCATAATCATAACAAACGAATATCATAGCGAACAGAATCGTACCAAAAGATCATATCGGAATCATATCAAAAGGATCATAGCATAAGGAATCATAGCAATGGAATATCATCAATGAAGGAAAGTCAAAGGGTCGAAAAGTCATGAGAAATCCCTACTGAAAAGGGATAGAATATCTGTACCTCAATCAACGCAAGCAAAAATAGAAACGTAAGTCACACGATGAATCAATCCTGCCGTCCGGAACCTATATGAATTAGGTAATGCTTATTAAGATCGATTACTCATTTTAGACGGCTTTCCATTTTTAGCGGTGTAGTCATTAATGATATAATTAAAGTCAAATTAGGTTAAAATGATGAAAATAAGTATTATCATATTTTAAGGGTCAATTATGAAAAGTTTCGTAAGTTTAGGGTTTAAAGTGCCAATAGTTTAAAGTATAAGGTCAAAGTGTAAATATAGCAAGTTTACTCATTTTACTTATTTAGTCCATGTCTTTACCATATTAACAATTAAACCTTCAAGTTTTATTAATTGCAAAACTAACCTTTAACTTTTATTTAAATCGCACAACACATGAAAGCTCTAGTTTTAGGTTTCGATTATCATTTACGTTTTAAACCATGTGAAAACCTAATCTAAACAAGGTTACACGACACACATGGTGTTACCCTAGGTCGACATATTCATGATTAGGCGAAAACCATTCGATACAAAATAAGACCAACTCGAGACCCTTGAGTTTTAATCTATTGAACCATATATCAATCCCATTTCTATTTTAGTGTCGATAATATAACTCAAGGTATAGCGTACAAATACTTCCCATTCTTAGTTTGATAGCAATAAGATGATACATGATCATGGTTGTGTGCGCGTCGTCAAAGCAGATTCAAAAGAAAGATATAATGGTTACACATGAGTCCTTTCTTTAACTTTGGTGACCAATATTATCATTTTTATGACAAGTCTTTTATATATCACTTGAAGGTGATGAGTGTTATAACGTGTGCATGCCTTTGAAAGGAGACCCATATCACATGACAAGAATTTAAAAGGAAGCGACATGAAGACATTGAGGCGGAATTGAGACACAATACCTTTGTAACGTGATTGGTGAAGAAATAAGGAAACCAAGTAATACAACCCACGACAACACTACCCCTTTAACCTGGAACCCACGACAACAGTCCTCTTGCACCAAGACCCCGATCACAGCAGCCTCGAACTAGTACCACGAACCAATACTCATGACAAGGTCAAAACAGCCTTACTTGGCTTGAAAGACCCACGACCAGGAGCAAGCGAACCCACGTCAATAACCACCCTAGCAGCCTCTCTTCTTGCTCTAGCAACACATGACCTGAAGCACCACACCCATGACCAAGCAACCTTGATCACAATGACCTCACTGATTCGAATCTCCTCGAGTTTCCTTGTGTATGCTTCTTTTTTTGGATCGAATGGGAGGATTCCATGGTTTTCGTCACTTTCTCTTAAAGGCACTAGGGTTTACGTTCTTTTTTTTTTTTGAAGTAGTAAATGGTGAATATTAAGAGAATATTGAGAATTAAATTGATGGTTATGTTTAGGCGTGAAATAGGACCGACCAAAAAATAGGGCGTTATATTGGATTGAAAAAGTGGAGGAATAAATGACCAAATTACTTTTCCTTAGTTTACCATATTTAGATATATTATAGATATATTTGTTTAGTTTAATTGTGTTGGTATAATTGTACACATAATGGTCCAAGTAAAATCCATAATGTGTGATTTTTATAAAGTAGGCATAAGTGAAATATCGTCTTGCTTAAATCATTCATGAGTTAAATGTTAAACGTACTTAACGAGATTGATGAATTTTATAATTATTAGCTTGAGGGCATTATGGTCATTTCACCCGGTTTACGATTTTTAGGGTTTTACACCTTGAATTACTTGAATACCACGAACAAGACAAACCCAAGAACTCTTTCTCTCTTTCAGCCCGAGACTCTGCTGTCCGAGAACAGCCTTTCATCACCATCCGATATCGGACAAGGTTGTCCGATATCCATCCCTTTGTTGTCCGATAAACACCAAAGCAGAAAAACCCAGTCGATTACTTATCTTCAAGATCACAGGGAACCAATAAAGTAATCAAATTCAAAACCTAACACGAACTTGGAATAGTATATTGCAAGTTAAGGATCGACAAGAGAATCAAAACCTAATCAAATTTAGGGATAAATCCGATCGGGTATAACCACAAGTGGGTGGGATCGATCATGTGGTAATCCGAGTTTAGGGATAGTTAAAAATCGCATACATGAATGGCAGGATGCGTTTGGTTTTATAAGCTCCATAGCTTGGGCTCAAAACTTGTGTTTCAAGCAAAAAACCCAAATGCCCCTCATATCCAATCGGATCAAGGCCCAAGACATTCCTAAACCGACCCACATAATCATTGGAACAAGTCCATGGGTCGTGTGATATGAATCGGATAACATGCATGCATAACGGGTCAGTATATTTAAGTAAAATTACGTTCATCACGTACTCTCGTGTTTAACGTGTGTGCCCCTATAGGTTCACACACTTCTAGTCATTTACGTGTGTTTATAACTCCCACAAACCAACAGGTTTTTCAACCATATATAAAACAAGGGACTATTTCTTATAATTGTTAGTACTCATACCCAGAATTGTAATCTTCACTTGAACGAGATGTCAAGTTTCCACTAGGACAATGTTTATAGGCACTTGCACGAGAGGATGTTGAGTGTTCACCACTACAATTAAAGATCGGCATTTAGGGGGTGTTTGGTATGAGTGAATCACATAGAATGGAATTGAAGCTGAGAATGGAATGACCAAGAAAAAGAATGACCCTAAAGAAAGAAAATGAATTCCATTGTTTGGTGCGTTCGAGGAATCGAGCAAGGAAATGGTTACCATGGTTAACTATATTGTTTGAGTGCAAGCGAGAATGAAAAATAATGCAATGATTTATAAACAAGTAGCTACTAGAACAATTTAATAATCCTTTCGGTCTTCAATGTATCATTTTTTTGGGTTATATAGAATAATATTTTGAGCTTCAATGTATCATTTTTCGAACTCTCATTTTCCAAAGTTGTAAAATCACGTATCGACATAAAGCTAACAGCAAAATTACAATAATAATCTGTAGCATTGCCTTCTCATACGTCCATGGCCTCTTTATCATATAGAAGTCATAATAGAGTTAATACCTGCAACATAAGAAAGTTCAAAGATTGCAAACACTGTGAAAACAATATTTTAAGCAATCTATATAGACCAAAAACCAAGATCATACACTATGTACGAGAAAAACATAGTTCAATGACAAAAAGTCAAAAACTATCAAACTGGACTTCCATTTTCCATCATCAATACCTATGTTGTTTTGAAAAAGAAGATTCAAGATTATTAAAAAACCATGTTCACAATGCAATGTATGAAAATATTCGACTACCCATTTACGAACATTACAATCTATAAAATTGTTGAATAAAATTACAATTAAACCATCATGCCATCATGGCCTTCGAAATATAACCACTGTAACTTATGAACAACAAAATATTAAGAACCGTTAGCAATTGAAGCTAATAATATTATTGTACATATGTTTATATGAACATCGAGATGTAAAAAATCGTACCTTTAATAGACAAAGATTAGTAACTGGTGATGGTAGCACACGAGATAGCCGATCTGGCGATTAAATATAGCCGGAGAAGATGAAGATCATAGAACATTGAATGGCAATAGAGAAAAACTTGTTAAGGCTGTTCCATTTCTCCCAATTAAGATAGCATGTGCAAAGCACAAGTGCTTCTATTTTATAGCCTCTTTTTTATCTAAACCTCCATGATTCTCGAACAAGAATGAAAGCGTGAATGAGTGGTGCTTAATTTTTCTATTCTCAGCATTCTCCTCTTTTTTTAAAGAATCATTTTGGTTGAATGAGAATGCCATTTTGATTCTCTAATTCCATTCTAAATACGCAACAAACAAGGGAAAAGACCTCATTCCCTTTCTAAACTTTCCTTTCCATCCTGCCCAACACAAATGAGATAATGTTGGGTTTCCACCTAGACAGTGATGAGAGGGACTTGCACGAGATATTTTCGATTTTCCACGAGGACAAGCATTAGCATCCTGATATCATTTTACATTAAAATATATCATCATTAACTCAAAACATATCAACTCTCAAAATTACTACCAAACTTGTATATATATTTACGAGTGTGTGTAAACTATTAAAGATGTTTGAAAGATTAGATTAGGTACCTTAAAAGAAGCCATAAAAAGAAGCATTTCCTTTGTGTCTCTTTCAGTTCCTTTACTTCATTTTCAAGTTCATTAACACGAGCTTTCAGTTGTGGTATTTGTGAAGCATGAAATCTTTTGCGAATGGCCTTTACGATTTTCCTCCTACATCGTATATTGTCTCTTTTTTCTGGTCCTTTAACCTTCGCCAAGTCGTCATCTTTCCAGTTGAGAAGCCCTACATGTGAACTACTAGTAGGCGTGTTGCTGGTATTCTTCAGTGCATCCTACATGTTCTTAGAAAGTTAAACAAAGTATATGACATGTTTAACAAAATACTCAGATTGCATACTATAACTTTAGCAGCCAGTACACTCGAAATACTTCCATTTTTACATAAATAAATATAAATGCTAATTTTTGTTCCATAAAAATCATATAGGTATGATTCATGAGGCCCCACGTAAAGTGCCAAGTGCTTTTCAAGTAGCTTACTGCAGTGCATTTGGGTTGACAAAGATGAGAATGGCTGATGCCAAAAGGCACCCGAGGTGAGGGTGTTCCTGCTAATCTACATCTTTTTGTGGAAAGTTAGTGAGCATGATACGGTCAAACCTATGTGGCTAAGATTTGCCATTTGATGACCCTATATGAGCTGAGATTGCATACACAGCAACATGTGTAAACTTTCTAAAGCTGATTTAATTTACCGAATGTTTAGTTAAACATTTAGATGGTGAGTATATGGTAAAATAATAAAATGAGACAATCAGCCGGGTATGATATTCAACCTTTGTACACCACATACGTGTTTGAAAAGCAAACTAGAAAAGAAGCTAGTTGATAACGATACTTTGACAGTCAAGACGATCAAACGTTAAAAACACACATCTATTTCCAGTACTTGTAACAAGGTGGCATTAAAAGAACATAGGTGGAGTTATACGTGCCAAAAAGCATCACACTTTAAGGACAAGTGTAACATGACATGAAGCGGTCAGTGTTCTATATAAATCCATCTTTGTGGTCCTTAGCTTCCACTTGTATAATTGTTCTTACTTGTTATATATCACACACATTCAAAATGGGTAAAGCTTTGTTCGCCGCATTTCTGTTGGTGCTTCTTGTCTTCGCTTCTGGTATGCAACTTTCTTCTACTGATTTATTAGATTGTGGGTAAAGTTTTTATATGTGTACTACCCGTGTCTAGTGGGCACATACAGCTAGCTAGTAACTTGGCTGATGTGATTTTTCGAACTTCAGTTGAGACAGGTGTGAAGGTGACGGAAGCAAAGATGTGTCAAACCACTGGACATATGGCGAGCTGTGTGTTAGACACGACTTGCAATAGCTCATGTGAGAAACAAGGCTTTGCTAGTGGCAAATGTGATGGTATACGACGTAAATGTACCTGCTTCAAGCAGTGCTAGAGATACTACAAACGTCTTGTAAACTTAAAACAAGTTACGTTATGTATGCTTGTCATGTTGTATAAAAGTATATCATCAGGCATGTTTGATGGTATACTTGATTAAGAATAAAGTTTGCAACTTGTATTGAATCTAGCTTGTTCATTTGCTCTGTTAAAACATTTTCGAAACCCATATGGAATGCTTAGCATTTTCAAGCTTACAAAACGATGAAAGATCCAAATCTAATATATCATTACGTAGAGATTGTATTTTGATGAAAAGGTGAAATATAAACATCAAAGATAGGTAGAGATTGTTGAATTTGAGGTGAACGTCCTATTTCATAATATGGGCCAATTTCATATATTCTCTTCTTTTGGTTAAAATTTCATATATATTTAAACATAATTTTGAGTATATATGATTAACATTTTGACTATATATGAAATTTATCACGAAAGTAGGGTGATTTGCGCGCCTAGCAGGACAACACGCTTTGAGATGCGGAGGAGCTATTATCGACCAGTTCTCTAACCTAATGTAGCACCAGGTTTGGACCGCGGGGAACCATAGCATGAGAGTGAGCATATATGAAATTAATCATTGAAGCAGGGTAATATATGAAATTAATCTTTATAATATAAAAATAAATTGTATCTAGATTAATAATGCTCTTAAGAGGCCTAGGTACCCAACGTTTTCCGTGCGTTTTCCGTCTTAACGCCGGACGGTATGAGTTGGGCCTAGGGCTCGCTTCGAGTCTTGAGCCGTCGTTACGGTGAGATGGTCCGGAAAACGCAACACGATGGCGCAAGGTGGGTACCGTGGTTCGCGTTTTCCAGTTATTGTGAAGAAAAATGAATCTTGATGGAGATGTTTTTTTGTGTTTTCAATTGTGAAGAAGAATGAATCCTGATGGAGATAAAGGGACGAAGATCTATTGAAAAAGAAATGCCTCAAGACTGCGTGAGAAGTATTAGGTTAAATTTAGTTGGGCTCGGGGTTATTATCTGATTTTTTGATAATAGGCCTAGTGTTTTATTATCTAAATGTAAAAAAAATAAAATAAAAAGACTTGTTATGTGTAACGACTAACGAGTATTGATAAAAAAAAGATCAATGCATGCAAACGTTATAGATATAACAATAGTTTAGTTCATGAGCATTTATGAACAGATTAATCACTAAATTGTCTCTCTCCGTCTAAAATAATTGGCGCCGTTTGACTTTTGAAGTCTTAATTTCTCAACTTTGATCCTTAATATTTTTGTATGTGTTATGTAATACTTGATGAAAATTACACCAATGAAAAAACATTTAAAAGTCAATCCATTCATATATTTTGCATCAATTATTATATAGCATAAACAAAAATATTTAAGATCAAAGTTGAGAAATTAATACTTTAAAAAGTCAAATGAGGACAATTAATTTGGGACGGAGGAAGTAATATATTATTACTTTTAACGTATTTTTTATTTTATTTTTTTACTAATTTTAATGTATTTTTTTATGAATGAAATTTTAATTTTAGTTAAATGTGTTGGTTTATTTAGATAAATGAAAAAAAGAAAAGGAAAAAAATGTGGGGTTCAATTTTCAAGGGTGCACGACGATACCAGAAAATGGTGTTATAGGAGGGAGTGGTTTTTGGTGTTGTGGTGAATTTTGGTGTTATGAAAAAAAGTGCTGATGTGACAGCACTTTTCTCCATTGCATCAATGAGACGGCACCACGATACCTAGTGCTCTAAGGAGAATATTAAAAGGATTGTTCTTGTATTTAATATATATTTAACCACATCACCCACATTTGTAATTTTCAGAGAAATAAAAACCCTATTACTCATATGAGTAGTGATTGACATGCCTAATTGGCAAGCCTAATTTTATGCCTAACAAACACCACCATACACTTGGCAAGATTAATGGTGGTTTTGAAAGGAGAAAAATTATGGAATCCATGTGTCAATCAATGAATGCATTATGCACAAAATTAGGCACATAAGTTAGTCATCTAAATCATTTCCCTACTCATATATATCATATCTTTATCTCTCTACTTTCTCTATGCCTTCATTATTGATAATTAGCTTGATTTAAGGTCATACAGTAGGAGTTTGAGATAATTATCTTATTTTGAGAATTGACCGGGTTTGCATTATGCTTGAGAATTGTGCTTGAGATAATTGTCTTATGTTTGAGAATTGGTCCGGTTTGCATTATACTTGAGAAATTGTGCGAGTTGAATGTGAATGGATCGTTTTGAAGAATGTGGTCTTAAAAGTCAAATGAATACCATTGGATTAAAGTTTGTGTAAAGCAAAGGTGATCCAGAACGTTGAGTTAATTATGATTTTGGAAGTTTTTTGCATACTGTTATAAGAATAGTGCCATTTGAATGAAACATGAAGGTTGCAACTTTGTATTTATTTATTTATTATTTTTTTTTGTATAAGCTTATGTGAAGTGTTGGTGATTGCCACCTATGTGGATGGAAAATGTTAAAGAAAATGAAAGAAGTTGAAGTAATATAAGGTGATACGAATGAATTGAAAAGGAATCGTATCAAGAGATGGTAGTTATGATAAACCAACTAGGTGTGAGAATCAAGTTGTACTCAACGTAGATTGAGTTTGAATGTTTGATACACCACAATGGTATAAGGGTTTTCCGTGTTAAAGTGTGTGTTACATCCATGGGTCTTACAAGTTAGTGGATCGTAGTGACTAGCAACAAAGGATTTTACGAACGTTAGTCTATTTGTTTGTTCTTATTTTAAAACTAATCCATAAATGTTTCTCATATTTTTATCCCGACTTTTAACCCGAAGGCTTTACGTTATAACTTTTAAAAATTCTTCTTTTGGTATGTACACTTGGTGCTTACTCCACGTCGGAGTATCTTTTATTCTTGTACAAGCGTATGGCATGAAATACATCACGTCTTAGCTTTTGAGTGTGAATTCTTATTTACATTCACTTTCACTAATAATAATTTGAGTGAATTTAAAATCTTCCATTCCTCTTTCATGAGGTGCTAAGACTTGTTATCAAAGCTCGAGAATCGTTAAGAGTATTGGCAAACATTTTTTATTTTTAAATTTTGAGTTTGTGCATCATGTCTTCTTGATTCGTAAATTCTAAGTTTGATTTGGAGACAAGCAAAGTTCATGTACGAGGGGATTTGATAAATCTTAATTTATACAAGTTCACTTACGAGTTATCGGTGTTTATGTGCCTTTTAGCAATAGTTTGTGTGGAATTTTTGTACTTAAAGAGCATTTATATGATTGTAGATCTCTAGGAAGATTGAAGGATGGAAACATGAAGAATTGGTGTTAATTGGAGCAAAAGATTGCATAAGGATGAAATGGAAAAAAGCCGAACAAAGAAATAAATGTTAATACGATGTATGCTAAAGTGGTTGGAGTATTTTGGGCATAACTTCTTTGTTCGAACTCCTTTTTGAGGAATCAGATTGCCACTTCTAGAAAGAAAAAAATGTTACCTGCAACTTTCACGTTTCAGCCAGAAACTGAATCAGAAATGCGTCGACCCATGCGTTGAATTTTCTAAAATGCGAGGTGAAGAAGAAAATGCGAGAGGAAGGAAGTCTAGGGGGCGAAACATTTTACCACTTTTTTACTTCTTGAGCAAAATTGGTCGACCTAGACTTCGTGATAGCAAACATTCGCCCGACTTTTGGCAACGTGTTCCCTAAGCCTATAGAACGTAGCTATTAAACCCTAATCTTATCCCCACCTACGCTAACCTACCATAACTTCCCTACACCTCCAAACCCCTTTCCACTCATATTTTCTCCAGGGTATTTACATTTCGAAGCGCTAACAACGTCAATCCAAGAGATCAAATCATTCAAGAAACAAGATTGAAGCAAGGATCATTCATAACATCATCATACTTCATTGCCATCATCAATATCATTCATCTTCACGAGTACTTTACTCTTAAACTTTTATTTCTTGTTTAAACATTGTGTTCAGCTAAATTTCCTTACACTTGTTTAGGATAAACTTAGATTGAAAGTCATTTGTTATTAGGTTCGTGTTTTGATCAATTTATGTGTAATATTAAATTCAATTGTGTTATAGTGTAATTACTTTATTGTGATTCATTGATTAATTTATTGTGCTACAATTGTCACGATTGTTTTGGTTAAATGATTGTGCTACACTAGGCGAAAGCAAGATAGATTTGTGTCATAATATTAGACTATAATGTGGTTGTGAGTATTTAGGACAAGAGGAATCCGACCTAAGTACATTTACTTTATTCTTAATTTTGAGGAATCGGGTTGAGGGTTGAGTGGAATTATTATGTCATAATTTAGTAAATCGGGTTGAGGGTTGAGGTAGGTTATGTGGGAAGTATCGTTACGGAGGGGAAATTTCGTTTGACCAAAGACCAAAAATTTAGCCATCGTCACTGAAGGTTTTGGTCAAAGTAAAATATATCAAACGAGCTTTATTTTGTTTTTTAGTGAATTTCTGGTGACGATATTTCGTCGCTAAAGGTATTGGTCAAAGATGGGGCTACGAAATTGGATTTTTTATCCTTTAATGGACCTTTAGTATAGAGATGACATCTTAAACTTTTATCATTTTTTGTTTCTAACTTGTGAATCTTTTTCTCGTAATGACTATAAATCAAACCCTTAAGTTTTGCATTAAGGGTTAAACCAGAATCACGATTTTGCAAGTATAATTATTTGTTGCTATAAACTGTCACTTTGTGCGGGTATTTGTGTAATATTTATATGATATACTTGTTTGAAAAGCAAACTAGAAAAGAAGCTAGCTGATAACGATATGTTTATATGATATACGTGTTTGAAAAGCAAACTAATTAAAAGAGAAGCTAGTTGATAACGATACTTTGATAGTAAACACGACCAAACGTTAAAAACACACATCTATTTCCAGTACTTGTAACCAGGTGGCATTCAAAGAACATAGGTGGATCTATACGTGCCAAAAAGCATCACACTTTAAGGACAAGTGTAACATGGCACACTCAAAATTGTTCTATATAAGTCCATCTTTGTGGTCCTTAGCTTCCACTTGTATAAATTGTTCTTACTTGTTATATGTCACACAAATTCAAATGGGCAAAGCTTTGTTCGCCGCGTTTCTGTTGGTGCTTGTTGTCTTTGCTTCAGGTATGCAACTCTTTCTTCTACTGATTTATTAGATTGTGGGTAAACTTTTTATATATGTACTACCCGTGTCTAGCGGGCACATACGGTTAACTTGTCTGATGTTGTAATTTTTCGAACTTCAGTTAAGACAGGTGTGAAGGTGACCCACTACTAGAATTGGGGCATTTAGTCACGGAAAACTTTTAGCCACGCCCAATTTCGTGGCTAAAAAGGCACAAAACGACAAAATAGTCGATTTCTAAGTTTTAGCTAGAAAATCCACTTTTAGTCACGACTAAATCGTGGCTAAAAGTTTTAAACCTTTGACTTTGACTTTCAACGAAGAAAACTTGGTCAAAAAAAGCACTTTATTCTTTAGCAACGACCAAAGTCGTGGCTAAAAGTAGTTGCTATTTTGTATTCGTTTTCTAAGTTAAACTAAAACTAGTAAAATATATTGTGACTTTTAGCCACGACAGAAATCGTGACTAAAAGTTTTGGCTTTTTTTATTCAAATCAATTTAAACCTGAAAATTTTTAAAAAATATTTTAGGCTTTTAGCCACGATATAAGTTGTGACTAAAAGTGTTTACAAAATTTTTTAAGAAAATTTAAGTTTGCCTCCAAAAGTTTGCTCGGAAATGTGGTCCCGCTCAACTTTTAGTGACGACGGGATGATCGTGGCTAAATGTTTAATATTGTAATTATATTCTAATTTTATATAAAGGTTTAGAAATAAGTTTAAGCATATTTGTTATCGCTACAACAAACAAAGAGAACAAGCGAAGAACTTTTGGCGAATTATATTACAAATCGATAAACGTTTAATTGTATTTGCCGCATTACATTGCGGTATTAAACAAACAAAGAAAAAACATGTGACTTACATTACAAATCGATAAACGTTCCCCGAAAACTTGTCCCACCGAAAGTGTATTTCACTTTACCAAAATTTGACCAAAGTCAAAAGCATGCTCATTGTTCATGGAAAATTACCGGCCAAAACTTTTCCCGAAGACATGTCCCCAAAAAACTGTAATTATAAAAATACATTTTATTGCAACTATTAATACATAACTAAAACCCGATGCTTGGATATATAGTCTTTTCATTACGTAAAACCCTAAACTATTTTAAAATTAAAACGGCATACCTTTAGTTCCATCGTCTGTCGTTACAAAATATTTGGTCAAAATAATCAAGACTTGAATTTTGAGCATTTGGTTCATATCTCCGTGTTATCCAACTGGGATTTATTGATGAGACTTAATAAACAGAGTAGATATATAGCTATGGGAAAAACAAAATATTAAATTTATGATGAATTAATATGGTTCTTAATTCGTGTTTGTTAATTGTGATATTGTTTCTTGATTTCATTCTTTAAGCATATGTTGTAGTATAAGGATACCTGTAATCGAAATTGCAACTATGATACAAAGCAACAACACCATAAATCAGTAACGCAGTATGAACATACACAAAATAAAATAATGAGACAGAAATTTAGATGAAACCGTATGCAATAACGTGATCGAGGCACGTGTTTAACACGCTTCCCTTAAAACAGATTCGCCGTCCATTAGGCGTCTATTTCCCAGGGTACAACGATCGGAAACAGTATGTTGTACTGCCGGATATGACATCCATGCCTGAAATTTCCATTTGCATTTGTGTGTGATGTGTTTGAACAGGGAATCGAGACTATCTGCTATTTCTCTCATCTTGAACATTAGAGAAGGTTACCATTTATATTGTATAATTTGTAACCGATGCAATGACCACCATTAAACTTATTAATTGTCATTAACATACTCATGAGAACCAAAAGTCTGTTACAACTAAAGATGTAACAACAGGCTTTTGTACAGGCTTTTGTATTCTTCCAACATGTTCCATTCAAGTCCCTGTATTTCGAGACTCGATATCTTATTCACAAGTTTTCCAACAATCCCCCACATGAATAAAGATCGACGCGAAAACACACAAATTTCCAATGAAATTCTCAACAGTTGAATCCTGCATAGGATAGGTAGGTGTAACCCTTTGAACCTTCCCTTATGAAATATACTTAGCCTACTAGCTGCCAGTAGAACGCGATGTCTTTGAACTGATCTGCTATTTATATAGACGACAATATAAGTTCACACATGACTCTCCCTGACATAGTCAAATCCTCATAGTTGTGTTCGTTATGGTCATGAACACTAGCCTGGTTCTGCGAAAGCTTTTAGGAATTGCGCCCCACACATTTCCTTTCGAAGCGACCCCACTTCTCTCTCACATAGGTGATTCCAATCGAATCATTAAAAGCGATAAGCTTATCCTCATATTGTCACTGTTATAGGAATGGACTAGGAAGTTTACAAACTCCCTTATATGGATGGAGAATTGATTATTTCCCTACAGTGACCTTCCTCAGTTTATACAATTAGGTTCTCCTATTGAACCTAGATCTTGGGATCTCCAGTCAGCTGGGTTAGGTTTTCCTTCATATAAACTTTTCCTGGGCTTTAGTCCCATTCCTCTACACGACTTGGTAACTCACTCTCTGATTAAGCCTTTTATAAGCGGATCCGCATTGTTATCATTTGACTTCACATTGTCAAAGGTAATAACTCGTGTTGAGAGTAGTTGTCGTATTGACAAAATATGTCTTGACTCACCATTATATATTGTGGTATAAGTTCTGCCAATTCTTTAATGGCTACCACAATGTATACAACTACCATTCTAGGAGCGTTGGTGTGTCATTTTCTATTAACCGTACACATTTTGTCTCTTATCGAAATTTATCAATCGTGATAAAATCTGAATTCGTCATTGACCTAGCTATATTTTATGTCTAGAGGACATCCAAAATATAGTGTTCATTTCAAGAGTGTATACACAGCCACTCATGATTTGAAATCGAATGGTCATTAATAACATTAATTAACCATCAAATAGTTGTTACGTTTTGCTCTAAACAAAACCGTAATTGTGGTTCTACCAATAGTTCTTGAGTATTTCAAATGGGTAACACATCTATCTCTATTTTGAATAGATGTTGATTGGTGTCATTTGAACTCTAGCCGGGCCGCAATCCCCCACATTGAACCTATTTCAAGAATCTTGTAGAAAGGGTTCTTCCTTTCAATGTCAATCTCGTTTAAGAGATACTCTTTTGAGTATATGGCAAGGATAACCTTATTAATTATCATCAAACAAGTTTCTAATTTGTGTATACATTCTTTGAATGTTTGACGTTAATTATTTTCCATATCATAATTATGATTCCATGTCTAGCATGCTTTAGGCCAAGGAATCAAGCATATGAATGAAGATGCATCATTTCGATTATTCATTGCTTAGATCTAATAACATTCTTCTATAAGACAAATTATTTAAGAGATCCGGTCACCACCTTAAACCACAAACGTCGGTACTTGTGTAAAACCTACACATACAACATGTCTTTCATATTCACTTGAGATCATATAAATATATGTAATCCCAATTTTACATGATTATGATCACAAAATATCAACATGTAATCATTCCTCAAAATCGACATATGTCCGATGTAAGATAATGGGCAATAGCTCACTATGAATGACAATCATACCCATTCAAGTTAGTTACATAAACCAACATAAATTGTCATTATCAATATGTGAGCTTTCTTGACATTTCACTATGTCTTAACGGTTATTGTTAACATTTATGCATATCTTTCACTATGACAAAACGTTAGTAACATGAGTTACAACAAGTCTCGACTTTATTTTCATTTAGAATAACAAATGGTTTGATTATTTGCAACAATATTCACCACGAATATTTGCAACATCCAAACTCTCTCAATACTCGATACAAAATCAAGCAATTTGTATATTGTCATAGTACTAAGTCATTACCACCGAACCAAATAGGCTAGTGTTTTGTTTGAAGCCACAAAATTCTGCACTAAATAACAAGTGCGCAAATATAGTCTTATGTTTTGTATAAAACAACCGCAACATCCATTGCCAAACAACACAAAATTTTGCACTAACCAAAGAACATTAAAATATGCATAATTAGAAACCAAAGTTGTTGCACGACAGCCTCAAAATTCAGTAACCGAACAACATTTTAAAGTCATTTTACTTCACAAAGTTTCAACAACCAATCAGTCATTTTAAAGATTACTTTACTGCATAAAAATTTCAGCAAACATATTGCTAAGAAGTGACTTTTCTGCTCAAAAAATCAGCAATCCAAATAGCTAGTTTTCTTCATAAAAACCAGAAACTAAACAATCTTTTAAAAGTCTCTTTTTTTTTATGCACAAGTTTTTTTTTATTATTTTTTTTTCTCAAGCAACCAAATACCCTTTCAAAATCCTTTTCGGCACAAAAATTCAACAGCCAAACACACTTTTTAAAAGTCCTATTTGGCACCAAAAATAAAAAATAAAAATCAAGAATAAAAGACCCTTTTAAAGTCCGTTTGGCACTAAAACTTTAGCAACCACAAGGCTAATTTTTCCGCATAAAATCATCAAGCAAATGGTCTTGTTAAAAACACATTCCTTTTGCAATGAGTTTATCAAACCAAACAACCCTTTAAATTGATTTTATCTGACCGAATTTAAGCCCCAAAAACAGCCCTATAAAGATTTGTTTATCGCATACACATTCAAAGAACCAAACAACCTTTCTAAATCACTTCTATCAAGAAAAGATCGCTACTAAACGACTCTTTAAAAGCATTTAGTTCGTGATCGGCACAAGAAACCGTCAAGTTCTCTCACGCAAGCGTAAGAAAACTTAAAACAATTTTAAGCACGAAATCAATGAAGATCCGAGGAGTATAGTATTTCCGGTCGTTATGTCCCAAATGAGGTTGTGCAATGGATTATCTAACGTTTAGTGATCGCGAGATTTGAGCGGGAAAAGGATATTGTGAATAGATTATAACTACGGAAAAAGCCAACAAATAAAAGCGGCTTAAATGCAAATTAAAGAAAATTAAAAGATAAAACCTATTAAATAAACGCTATCACTATATTTAAAGTGATGAACGTTTAAAACCTAAAACGACGTTTAAACAAAAATAACGAACGCACAAATAAAAGCGTGAAACTTACAAAATATAAATCCTAAAAATATGAAAATACATTTTAAAATCCTAAAGATAAAGAAAATTTATAGAAAAGGAAAATTATTTTACAACTATTTAATTAATTATTATTAATTAAAACTATTTTAAACTATTTAATAATACTCTAAAATAAAAGAAAATATGAAATAAGACTAGAAAAATAAAATTAAAACTTAGAAAAATCTAAAATATGATAAAACTAATTTTAAAACTGAAAATATATTTTTTAGACTTTTTATATATTTATTATTAATTTAAAACTATTTAAAACTAATTAAAATGCTAGAAAATACAAATTTAACTAAGAAAAATCTAGAAAAATACTTTTTTGGCTTTTTATATTTATCTTAACTTAATAAGAATGAAAAATTATTTTTTTGAACCTTTTCTTAATTATTTGTATTAAATACTATTTAAAAAGGCTTAAAAACTAATTAAAATCAAGAAAAATACCAAACAAGCTAGGAAAAATCTGAAAAATTCAGGAAATGCTTAAAATTAAATAAGGAATCTGAGAAAAATGGAAAAACAAGGTGCTATGTGGAGAAAATGGGAACTGATGAATCAAGTGCTTATAAATAAGCACTTGAATAAGCTAAATGAAGGCTAAAAGCTACCAAACTGATAATGAAGCTCTAATAGGCTAAAACAACCAACATGCAATGAGAATCAACAAGTTCTAACCACTGATTTGCAAGATACAACAGATTGATGAAATGAAATAATAAGCTAAAACAGTGAGGAGGGGGGTACTTTGAGCTCATGCATAAGCTCCAAAATAATTTGAAACGAGAAATAAAAGTTGGGACATGAAGAAGACCTAGGTAACTACTCATAAGCCAAATTCAGACCTACACAAGCTCAAATGAGCTCAGTGCAACTCGACAACGAGAAAATCTCGGCATAAGTCGAGTTTCAAAGCAGAGGCAAATGGTCCTAAAGAACAAGCTTGTTGGAGCTTTTATAAAAATTGTAAAATTATAAAAAATGATGATAAGACATAAGACCAATTGAAGTTTTAAAACACCAAGTCTCACCGAGATTGGTTCGAAATTGAGTGAATGAAAATCACTTCTTGTTGTGGCGAAATTGCACTTTGACTTTCTTATCAAAACTGAGAAGTTGACTAATGTGAGTTTTGGATCCAATTTAAGGACTGATTATGGACTTAATGTATGAAATAAAACTAATGCTAGCTATATCTAAGACATTTAAACACAAAATAAGAAATGGATTTGTAAAAATCCCAACAGTGAAGCTGCAAAAATGCTTAAAGTGGAATTTTGACTTTTGAGGTGTTGCAGACCCAAACTAGGACAGATATGATCATGAAATGGCTAAGCAAGCATGAACCAATATAAACCTACCCTTGCAAGACCCTCTAACACAAAGAAAATCCCAAATCCAAACACACCTTAAAAGCGCAATGCAAATGAAATCAACTAACCACGATCCGGTTAGTATAACCGATTAAACCGAATTATATTTACCTAAATACAGCTAGATGAACTCATTTTAACTATTAAAACTACAACTGCAAGCACACACAAGATATGCAACCGACTTGAATTTGAAAATGAAGAATATCACTCACACTTGTCCGGTGGTGCGGGGCTCAAATCAAACACAAAACCAAACCGACCTAATCTAATTGCAACCCAAATTCACCTCTGCAACAACCCAAGATCCAAATTCCATCCTCTTTTGACTTTTGTTGACTTTTATTGACCATACACCCAAGTTACTTGAAACTTAATGATAAGCTTATAAAAAGCTAAAGTAAGCTTAAATAAGCTTACTTGATTATAACAGGAGCTTATTAAAACCTTGAATATGGAATTTGAAACTTGGAAATTTCCACAGTAACCAACAAACTTGAAATTTGATTAAAACTTAAAATTTATACTCAAAAGTACCATACAATGTTATTTTAACTTAAAAGAAATACAAATTAACTGAAATTACAACATTGTTATTAAACTAAGACATGGATTAAAAAAAACGACATAAGAAGAATTTTTATAAAAAACTAACTACTCTAGCTTGCTTCCTTCTTCTTTCTTTTATACCCATCATCATTTCTCTCTCATCCTGAGCAGTTCCCACCATCATTTCTGACCTTTGGATGGATGAATTTGATCTTGGCCCTTAAATTGAGTTTTATGCGGGAAATGGGATTTAACAAATTGAATGAGATAGAGTGTTTGGTGAGGAAGGATTATTGTTATTTGGATTGTAGGAGATGTGGGGGACGGGGAAGAGATAAGGTGAGGAGGGTGGAGTGTTGGTTGAGTGTTGCGGGGTGAAAGCAGTAAACAAGTGGAAGAGGGTGAGTGGTTTGGCGCCAAGGTGAAGTCAACCCATATTTGACCGAGTAAGGAGGTATTAATCAAGGGGTTCAAAAGCTTAAATGACAGGGTCCAATTGGGTGGTAAGGTCCAAAATGGGTATTAGCTTAATAAATATAGGGACTAATTGTGTAATTACGAAACTTCAAGGACCTAATCGCCAATCTTGCAAAAGTTGATCCAAGGGCTGAATTTGACAAGCTTCAAAAGTACAGGACCAATGTTGCCATTTTCACATTTTCGAGGGCCATTTCGCCAAATTTCAAACTTCAAGGACCATTCTTGTAAATTTCTCAAACTTTTACATTTTCACCAAAGGACTAAATTTGACAAGTTATGATTTAAAAGGACCTTTGGTGATTTTACTTTGAAATTATGAGCTCGGGGACCTGTTTTGACAACTTTTGAAACTTGGGGACTAAAGCGCAATTTTGCAAATTTGATATGTTTTTCATCCGATTTTGATATTTTTGCATTTAAAACACATAAAACACCGATTTGTGATATTTTGATCATTTTGATGTGTTTCGAGTGTTTTCGGATGAATTTTGAGTTTAAAAGGTATAAAATGATGAGTATTTAGAGACTCATCAATCCCCACATCGAGATATTGCTAGTCCCAGCAATGATTTGAGAAAACATAATGGATTTGAAACTCTTTACCAAAAGCCATTACTTCGGAGTAGCCAAATGTTTCGATTCAAGTAAGAACCATGGTACACCGATAACCATGTGATTTTGAGCAAACCACCGACTTTCAACGGATTTGATTTGTCTTTACCGTAAGCCGTACCCTTACGGACTAGCCAACTCTTAGATAAATTATCAATATCATCTTTGGTGAGTTGATTACCAATTATGGATTTTCCATCGCCTTTACCACAAGCCATAATCTTGCGGGCTAGCCAACTCTTCACTTTTAAGGATATGGTGAGTTGAGAACCATACAATTTTGGGCAAATTGCAAGCCATATAAACGGATTGAGAAATCTTTACCAAGAGCCGTTTGCTCTGGATTAGCCAATCCTTTTGTTTATTAGACAAAGCGGATGATAACCATAAGA